>JASSRZ010000006.1:7886068-7898010 GCA_032164315.1 Malacoctenus gilli | reverse complement strand
CCCCCCCCCCCCCCCCCCCCCCCCCCCCCCCCCCCCCCCCCCCCATATAAAAAAAAACTGCAGTTTCAGGATCCTACGTGGTTTTTAGATTGAAAAGTTTTGAAGCAACCAGCAGGTCAATCTCTCAGGTCTTTTTCCTGCCAGACTTTCACTATGTGAGGATGTCCCCGCTGTGTTTAAAGTGATCTCGTCCCCTAATTACGCCACAGCCCAGACTGCTTGGCAGTCCGCTCCTAATTACTTCCATGTGTACACACTTGGCTCGGTCACAGGGAGAGGCCTCCTCTCCTCTCCTCTCCTCTCCTCTCCTCTCCTCTCCTCTCCTCTCCTCTCCTCTGTTTTTGCAGCAAATAAACAAAACGCCGCAGCTTGAATTTAAGTGTAAATATGTGTTAAAGTTTTAAGAGTGAAACTTCAAATTGGTGCAAAAAATAAAAGCAGTCCAGCTCAGTTTTGAAGTCGATGGTAAAAGATGGGAGGACGGGAGGTTCTGTAATTGGATAAACTGCAGTTGGGAAAACAATGGGCCCAGTAAGGAGACCGCATGCGAGCATTTGGTCCTTTATAGCAGTGGTTCACAAAAGTGGGTCCAGGACCCCCTTGGGGGCTGCCTGAGATCACAGAGGGGGTCCGAGACTTTGTCTGTGTGTGGGACGGGTATGTTCAAAGAAAACCATAATCAGACACTTTCTGGAACCTGCAGCAGAGCTCATAAACTGCTCAGTGCTTTTATTTTGAAGGCTCCCACTTTGGATGTTGGTGAGATTGCATATATGTGAAGAAGATACAGAAGTTTGTGACTATCTATCATTTTAATCTAAATATATATTCAAATTTTGCTTCCCTGTTTGAAGTGGATTCTTTTTGTTTTCATACTGAATGTTAACAGATTAAAAGTGCACAAATTCACCAGCAGCACTTGAACTTTTGTCCAGTTTTTTGGCACCGTCTCTTTAAAACCGCTACGTTTCTGAGGCAAAAGTAAACTTAGAACTTAGAATCCTTTCAAATAACTTCTCCGGCTGCTGAGTCTGTTGTCTCTTGGCTAATGAACCTCTCTCTCTCTCTCTCTCTCTCTCTCTCTCTCTCTCTCTCTCTCTCTCTCTCTCTCTCTCTCTCTCTCTCTCTCTCTGTCCCTTTTTTTCTTGGCTCAAACTTGTCGTCTCCTGTGAGAAATGGCGCGGGTTATTTCTAACTCCAGTGCTCCGGCTGCATTGTGTCATTTAGCTTGTGGGTTTCTTTAAATAGACGCCTCGAGGAGCAATACTACACTTATACCTGCTTGTTTTTGCTAGTGAAACAGACTGTGACGGGTTTTGGCGCAAGTCTCCCCCCCAGAAAAAATGTTTCGATGTTACACAGCACGAGTGTGTTTGAAGAAGAATCCTTCCTGGCTGCTCTTTACGTTAGTGGAGAAAAACGTGTAGGTTTGAGCCGTCTCCTGGATTCGTCCCTGCTTTCTACCCCCCGCCCCCCCACCCCAAACCCCGTCTCTATCTCTTTCCTCCGATTGTTCTATTGTGGGAATTTTTCAAAAGCGCTACGCTTAAATAAACACAATGGGAGAGCCAATAAAACCCCAGTGAATACGGTCTATGCCATGAACCTCTCTGCAGCCGGCAGCTTTCCCACACATGCCCGGATCTCTCCCACATGTCAGAATGGAGCCGTAATACCCGCCGATGACTTTACCTGCTTTCCTGAATGGAGCGATCGCTCCGTTCGTCAGGCTCATGTGATTTTTACTGAGGCGCGGTTCAAAGTGAATATTTTACGCGCGTCCTCCTCTCGCCTCCGACTTCTCAGTCTGCCTGCCACATTTATGTTACATAACGTTAAATCATCAGGTTGTGCTCGTGATTGTGTAAAAGATCACATAAATGTCTGTGAACTCAGTAAATTTTTAAAATTCACGACCGCGCGTATGAATGACCTCGGTGGTAGAAATGTGCTCCAGCGTTAATGTAATGACTCGGAATCTGCAGCACGCAGTTGGACATCAGTGCAAATGTGCAAAAATACTCCGCAGTGAATAAAAACAATGCATGGCGGCTGAGTGGAAACACAGATGTGTGAGCGGCATAAAGTCATTTCGGTGAAAAAGTAAGAATGCTGTTTAGTCTGCTGGACCTATGCATGTATGCGGGTTCTCTCGAAATCAGAAACATCTGCAGTCTGAAATTATGCAATCGGCAGTAATAGGCGGCCTTGGCTCAACTGCTCAACGTGTGTGTGAAGCGAGGCAACGTGTGCAATGATCCCCCTGGCATCCATCAATGGAGGAAGTGGGAGAGGCGAACGGGAGTCCCAGACTTTAAGACCCCCCCACCCCCACCCCACTTATATTTCAAAAATCAAAGCATGACTAGAAATGAAGCAATAATGTATCATTGTGGTTGGAAAAATATGACTTAATGCGATGCAGAGTAAATTGAAATTCTGTTTGTGCAAAGAAATGTTCAGACGACAGCATCAAATGTTCCTACCGTCGTTTTTCTGGGTGATTTTTCCACTTTTCTTCCGTCTTGTTTCAGATATTTTAATCACACTGTTATCCAGTAAATATTCACAGTTTTCCAAGGTTTACTGGCGGTCAATTGCTCAGAGCAACTTTAAGTCTGAAACTGTGACATATGGAAACCTGTCAGGAGTGCGAGTAACTAATGATTCCCCTTCTGTACTCGATTAAATGTAGAAGTTGGCACAGACTCCTCGCACCACTTGTGTTCGTAATTCTTTCCCCACCTCCGATCGAACGTGACTCACACTTATGACCTGCAGCGCTCCGTCCGCACCTGAACGTTGCGCTTTTTGTCTCCCTGCAGTCGTGTGTCCTCTGACGTGTCTGAACGGAGGAGTATGCAGCTCCAGGAAGCACTGCCTGTGCCTCCCCGGCTTCACCGGGCGCCTCTGCCAGTTTCCGCTCCATCAGATGCAGCAAGCGCAGGCGGCGCGGGGCAACAAGCAGCCCGTGTACCCCGAGCACCTGAAGCCGGACGGCCTCAAGCTGGTGGAGCAGACTGGGATCACGCGCACCCAGATGACGCAAACACGCTCGTTTTTCACGCTCCCAGCAGTGGGGCACCACTCATCTGAAGGTACCCACCGTTCTCTTCAGCTCCTCTTCACTTTATCCATCCATCGCCGCTAATGTTCTTCTTTTCACGTGTTTTAGTGCAGTTTAATGTGCGCGTCCACCACACGCCGGACACATCTGTCGTCATCCAACCCCTGGACACTTCAGACATCAAGCCCCCCCATAAGATAGGGCAGCGGCCCCTCCCGCCACGACACAAACCGAAGGGCCGCTGCTTCCAGGAGACCACCCCCAAGCAAGCCGTGAGTTCAGCCCCACGCCACAGCGACGACATCTGAAGCCCAAATCTCCTTTCGTGTGTCGTTTTCCCCACTAAAGCTGCATGTTTCTGCTGCCGTTTCAGTGCAACAGCACGCCGCTGCCCGTTCTGACCAATCAGGAGGACTGCTGCGGCAGCGTGGGAAACTCCTGGGGACAAAACAAGTGTTATCAGTGTCCCAAACTGCCAAGTGAGTCCCACCACATGTCTCATTCACGTCTCACTCACCCCTTGAATTGCTTTTCCAGCTGTGCTGATGACACACACGCTATCCACACAGCACCACTTAACAAAATACAACCAGCATTTATATTCCCGACTGAAAAGTGGGAAAAACATCTAAATATATTTTACAGAGTTACTCGATTTTTATGTTGTCATCACTTTGTGTGTTCCTGGGAAGAAATTATTGTTTATTGAGCCAAAAGTGTCAGGCCTTCCCTCCAATTTGTACCCCCCCCCCCTCATATGAAATTACGAGCCTGGATTAAAACAATCACTTTTATGCCTCCATAAAAGAAGTGTTTGAATGTGAACGTGAGCGTTAGTGGTAAGGTGGTGAAGGGAGCGCGTGTGTGTGCGTGTGGAAGGAAAAAAAACGGAAGAAATTACGGGAATTACACACAGACAGTGAGGCAGAAAAGCAGAATGTGGAAAATCGGCCTCCACTTAAGCGTGTTCCTATAAGCCTGCCCAGCGCAGGGCTGTCTTCACATTGCACAAGATTGAATTTCATGAAAATCTTGGCGGCTCACGTTTTTTCCACTCCGCCATTATTCCATCGCTCACTTCTGGCTCAGACAATGTGGCCTTTCACAAAGCCCGATACTGTCGGTCTGGTTAGTCTTTCCACAACAGGGTCGGTGCCCGGAGAGGAGCCTTCTGTTGTGTTGCCGCCGTGCCGCCTTTTCCAGCTCCTGTTTTTTTTTTTGGGGGGGGGGGGGCGAGATAAGATGGCAGTGAGCTGACCACTGACCACACTGTGTAGTGTCCCTGCTGCTCCAGCTGTACTGGGCTTGCATAGGTGATTATTTCAAAATATGATGAGAAAATGAGACAAAAGAAGGACGAAGCATCTTCAATCACACGTTATGTTTCACACAACCAGCTTGGTGAATTGAAACATCCAGTGACTTTGCCACCTTAAACAGTGTCAACAGGGAGTAACAGGACTGTCACTCAAGAGACAAGCCCCCCTGTTTTCTCCAGGTACTCCGGTTTTCCCCCAAGAAAAGTACAAATGAGGTCAATCAGGGTCGACCATTGTCCGTCACCCAGTTGTTCACGGGTGCACAGGTTGAGTATTTGTCTTGAAATCAATAACCTTCTGCTAATTTTCCAACATTGTTTATTCATTCCACCTTCAGATGCTTCAGTCAAACAGACCATCGTGGAGGATTATGGCTCCACCTGCCCGCAAGGCTATAAAAGATTCAACAGCACCCACTGTCAAGGTAATACTGGCAGGAAGAAGCTGTTAATGAGGTCAAGTTTGAATGTTTCATGCACTTGATAGTGCAACACTTTCCTTCTACTGGAAGAGCTCTTTGAATAGTGCTTGTGTCCGAGCCATCTTCTCATTTGTTTCCCACCTCACGCTGAAGACATCAACGAGTGCTCCCTGCAGGGCGTCTGTCAGAACGGAGACTGTCTGAACACACTCGGCAGTTTCAAATGCTCCTGTAAGTCCGGTTTTGTCCTGGAGAGGAATCGATGCGTCGGTGAGTGACGAGCCTGTCCGCGTGCTGTCTCGCTCCCGCTTTCAGATCAGATCCGCTTTCATCTTTTTTACCCCAAAACGTTATTAACTTTGTAGAAACTGCCACAGTTCAAGTCTGCCGTCTCTTCCGTTAGAGCCCCCAGCGGAGCTGGCTCAGTGCTTCCTGATGGCGTCCGAGCCCCGGGGCTGCGAGCACCCTCTGCCGACCCCCCTGTCGCAGGAGATGTGCTGCTGCACGGTGGGCATCGCCTGGGGCCACAACTGCGAAAGCTGTCCTCAGGAAGGCACAGGTGAGCTGCAAAGCCGTCGGTGTCAATTTGAAACGAGCGCGAAGGAGAAAATAAAGGGACACGACGAATTTCCATGATAGAAGCTCAACGTTTCTTTCTCCACGTGCTTCTTAGTTGCCTTCAGTCAGATCTGTCCTGCTGGAAAAGGATACTTCCTCAAAAACTTCAGGGAAACCGTGGCCTTTCCTCCCATCATTTTCCCACACAAACACGAGAAGGAAGGTGAGTCCTCGAACGCACCTCAGGTTTTTTCTTTCATCGCCTCCTCGACCAATTCAGCAGCTTATGTGAGGTCTGTGTTTTAACGCACCACTTTTCCGTTCATTTTCAGAGCCAGAGTGGACGGTGAGCTGAACTGTTTGTTTTTCTCTGCAGTTTTTCTCTGGTTTTTGTTACACGTTTCAAATTGAGTCACTTTTCTAATGTTACATATTTATTCACTGTTTCAGTACGATTCACAGTTCTCTTTTAATCAGGAGAGACCTCCGGAGACGACGACCCCCGTACAGCAGGCTCCTACCAGCAGCCACAGCCCTCGTGTGCCTGGTAAAGGACCTTTCACTTACTAAGAGATGAGTTACTGAAAGTTATCAGAGTTAAAAGTTCCAGTTTGTTGCTGCTAAGAGCATCCATGACTCACACAGCTGCATCGAAAAATGTTCCTTGTTTATCAACAATCAGGACTAAAGTTTATCTTGTGTTGAATCCTCCTGAAATTGTTCGTTTCTGCTCTGTTTCGTCCACAGTTATTAAATCCACCCCGCCGACGATCATCCGAATGACCGCAGGCAACGACCCCTTTGAAACGCAGACAAAGGCCCTGCGTGAGTTTCACACAAAACTTCAGACCAAAAGAAAAACCCCCTCGTCTGCCCTCCTGAAGAGCGACACTCGCGAATGTCGGCTCATGTTTCGTGCACCTCAAAACTGGAAAATCCAGCTTCCCACATTCCCCAGAGGAGAAAAGGATAATGCTTGGCGCTCCGGGGTTCATTTCTCACTATTGACATGTTGAATTTTCTCCGTGCTGTAAATAACACTCGCCACGCCACGCCCGGTAGTTATGCTGTGCTTTAACGCTGCACAAAAAAAAGAGTGGTGCCTCAAATGGACCAAAATCAGTTCAGTAAGTTCAACACACGTTAAATCTCGTCTCGTGTGTGTTTTCTAATTAACGACAGAAGCCTTCCGGCGCCCCGCATGCCGTGTATATTCAAGCATGAAGCGGCCTGAAGGTCATGTTCACACTCTTGCCTGTTTGACGGGAGTGGAAGTGTTGTAATTCCCATATTCCGTGCTGGTATCTAAAAGCACAATATGTGAAACACACGCTGACTTTCCCTTTCGCTGATCTGACCGCCCGGCTTCGGCCTCTCCTGTGTGCAGGTTTGTGATTTGAGAGGAATTCCTTCTGAGAAGGAGCAAATGTTCCTCGTGGCAGCTTCTGTTTGTGTGGCTGCAGTGTGTGAACATGGCTGAGCACAGTGCGGCAGCATAGAGGCATGTTGTTATCGTTTGAGCCTCATACAAAGTAGATTGAACGGCTGCATCAAGGGATGAGAAGCACAAGGGCATAAGAGATACTGTGGGTCGAGCAGACGCCGATAAATAAGAAATGAGAAATGGAAAACAAGTTATTCCCCGACAACAACACACTTAATTTATTCAAACTTAAAAAGAAATTAGTGCAAGTCTGAATAAATCATACTGAGACCTTTTAAATCTGCTCTGAAGGTCAGAGAAATGCAAAATACTGGTTGGGATAAAAACAGGGAATGGCTTTTTGTTTCATTAGCAGAATTCTGAATACCGCATTATGCAGAACTTCTCACAAAAGTGAAGTGATCACACAGTCTCTACTGATGTGTGGTGTAAAAGTACAATGACACTCCTGTGTTTTTGACTGGGACAGGCCTGAAAAATCCAGAAATCCAGACTTTTTATTTTGCAGGATGAGGGAAAGTATCACAGAGTTTCTGAATTACAGAAACGTTACACCCCCCCCCCACCCCCGGTGTGGTTGATCAAATGCCTCCTTGATTCTCGGCCCTTGATATGCAGCCACTTCTCTGTATCTATATATATACGCATGCATATATATGATGCCAGTCTGCTCTTTGTTTCCTCCTTGAAGCAGAGACAGACGAATGTAGTCTAAGCAGGAACATTTGTGGCCACGGCGAGTGTGAGAACAGCCTGAACGGCCACATCTGTCACTGTCACCAGGGCTACCATCTCAACCCCCAGAGGAACATCTGTGAGGGTAAGAGACAGTGGTTGAAGGAGGAGGTGCATTCAGGGCACAATAACAACAAACATCTGTCCAAGTTTCCCGTGCATGCCAAACTGAGTGCCGAGGTTCCGTGAAGTGACATCCTACGTTTGGTTCAAATATCCTCGTGGAGCTTATTTCACTAATGCCACTTTTATGGGAGTTAAATGTGTGTTTTCTATGTGAAACTACCTCCCTGGAATGAGAACAGCTTCTGGTCTGTGACCTTCTGCAGCCCATCTGTGATATTCAACAGTGTTTCCATCATGTGGAGCCGCTGCGCTCTCTGTGACTCACGCTCCCTTTCCCACATCCAGACGATAACGAATGTGAGTCAGAGCCGTGCGGCCACGGCAGAGGGCGTTGTGTCAACATAGACGGAGGCTACAAGTGCGTCTGCCGCTCGGGTTATAAACACATGGTGCAGCACGGGAGACTTAAGTGCATCGGTGAGTCTGGCCGCTGAGCCCCGAGAGCTGTTTGTTCTGTGGACGTCGGCCCGCGCGTTCACTCCGATCTCCCCGTGCTGCAGATGTGAACGAGTGCTCGAAGCAGGACATCTGCGGGGCCGGAGGTCAGTGCGTCAACTTGCCGGGTTCTTACAAATGTGAATGTCATAGCGGCTTCAGGAGCAAGTCCCACCGTCAACCCGCCTGTGAAGGTACGAGGACACGACCGCTCAGGCCCGTGGAACGCACTCGTCGGGTTGAAGACTCTGACGAAAAGGTTTCACCCGTCTGTCAATTCTGCACTCTTTCCTTCCAGACATCAACGAGTGTTTGAATCCCAGCACTTGTCTCAATGAGCAGTGTGAGAACACACCGGGGTCCTACGAGTGTGTTCCCTGTCTGCCTGGTCATGAGGCGCGAGCTGGCATCTGCTATGGTGAGTCCAGCTTCCCGGCAAAGAGCCCAACTTCTGTGATTGGTTCCCAGTTGGTTCCCAACCTGGGGTTTAAAGACCCTTTTGGGGAGCCAGAGATCGCAGGGGGAGATTTCTTATTCAAATTTCTTCCGCTGGTATCAAGTTCCGTGTCACTGCAAACATGTTTGTGCATCAGCGCGAGTAACCTCGTTTTCTGCACCTGTGTGTTTCACCAGACATCAACGAGTGTCAGAAGCCTGGCATCTGCCCTAACGGCCGCTGTGAGAACCTCCCTGGTATTTACCGCTGCCTCTGCAATGAGGGCTTCCTGCCGTCCGCGGACAGCAAAGTTTGCCGCGGTCAGTAATGCTTGCTTAATCTTTCCATGACAGTGACCAGAGTAGGTTCCTGCCAGCTGAGTGAACTGGGGTCAAGTTTTCTCACACGTGTGACGTGATGAGGAATTCTCGAGAAAGTAGTAGCTGTTTGCTGACTTGTACGGCTCTATTTTTTTTCCCCACATAATCCTCCCAAACAGACATAAATGAGTGTGAGGACGTCCGGCTGTGCGCTTACGGCCGCTGCATCAACACCGACGGCTCCTTCAAGTGCCACTGCTACCCGGGCTACCAGCGCACTCAGGAGGGCAGCCACTGTGAAGGTACGAGCTGTGGGTGACACCCCGAAGCCCCCCAGGTCTCTTCTTCCACCATGGTGCTGTTTCTTTATTACTTAGGAGCTGAGTTTTAAACCTATTCTGTCTCTATTGTCAGATATCAATGAGTGTGAGAGGCCGTCGGCCTGTCTGAAGGGCCGGTGCATCAACAACATGGGCTCGTACCACTGTGAGTGCCCGAAGGGCTTCACGCTGGTCCGAGGACGGGAATGCCAAGGTCAGTTTCTCCCACGAAACCTGTTTCATCAGATCATAGACATCACAAGACAGTTTGTATCTGTTCGAGCAGCACTCGGTTCCATTTAATTATTTACAGAGTTCTTTTGTCAGTTTTTATCTCCTAAGGGAGTTTTTTTTTCTAATAAAGACTTGGAAAACAAAATCAAAGATGGTCTTTTCTTTTATCTGTGTTGTGTTGCGTATGCGTGTCGCTGTTATTTGGATGATTCACTTCTTTTTTGTGACCATGGTGAGTCACGTTGAGGCCGGAGTGGATCAGGGATATTAGGCGGATTAAAACCGATATGCTGAGTGTCTGCGCGAGAGCAGCGAGCACCGAAAGTGTTCCTATTTACAGCTCGGATGGTACTTGGCTGCAAATAAACACTGAGAGCGCCCCCCTCTGTGCTCCTTTCTTCTCAGACATAGACGAGTGTGCCACAGACAGAAGCCTCTGCCAGCCCTACGGTGCTTGCGAGAACAGACCGGGCTCATATTTATGTGCCTGCAATCACGGTTATGTCCTCTCGGAGGACAAACACAGCTGTGAAGGTAAGCCTCTTCTGAATCTGCGCGCTTTACTTTTAGACCCACATTCATCCTCGGAGCTTTAACATGCTGAACATTTAATCCCCGCTGGCCCCTAAACTTTGAAAAACCCATAAAGAGAGAAAACCCAAACAGTTATTGTCCTATATCGGAACAGAGGTCCGCAACCTGCAGATCTGGATCTGCATGCGGCTCTGGAGAGGCTTCCTGTATTGCTCACGAATTCATAATGGTGTAAACGTTTGTTTTCATTCAGTTTTAATGTGCATTTCACACCAGACATTTATTCAAAGGGGTAAGGTCACAACATTTGGTTGGACTCCTGCACTGAGACAAACTTTGAAAAGAAGAGTCATAAATCGGGTGGGTCGGTCGGATATTCACGCCCTAAACCTGCTGCATCTTGCTCGCTTTTCCCTCCCCCAGCGGTGCGAGTGCTGACGGACGAGAAGAAGGAGTGTTACCTGAACCTGGACGACACCGTGTTCTGCGACAGCGTCCTGGCCACCAACGTCACCAAGCAGGAGTGCTGCTGCTCCATCGGCGTGGGATGGGGGGATCACTGCGAGATCTACCCCTGTCCTGTCTCCCACTCAGGTACAGCCTGCAAACATGCCGCATCACTGGAGCCTTGGTGGCGCTCCAGCAGCTGTGGAGTCGGTGCTGTGCGTGTTTATCACAACTGTCCCTGTCGTTTTTCCCCTCTCAGCTGAGTTCCACTTCCTCTGTCCAAACGGTCAAGGCCTCTACTATGAAGAGAGACTTCAGTACAGCCTGCCTGCATACCATGGTGCATAAATATGCTCACTGAAGCTACAGAATTAGCATGCTGAACAGTGGACGGTTCTAAAATGTTGCGCCAGAGATCTCACGATGATATTTCCTGTGCTCGTTTCGGTCGGCGTTGCTGAACGGAGCCTTTTGCCTTTCTTGCCCGCAGATATTGATGAATGCTCTCTGTTCGCTGATGAAATCTGCAAGAAGGGCCGCTGTGAGAACACGCTCCCAGGCTACGAGTGCTACTGTCAACAAGGCTTTTACTACGACAGCAACCTTCTTGAGTGCATCGGTAAGCGTTTGGGGTCGCAACTCGAATGTCTTATTTGTGAACTCGCAGCAGTTTTGCGAGTGAAATTGTGGGGGTTTTTTCCTTCTTCCTTAGACGTCAACGAATGCCACGACGAGTCCCTGTGCACTAATGGTAAGTGTGTGAACACAGAGGGGTCCTTCTATTGCAACTGCAACCGTCCCTGGACTCTGGACTCCAACATGAAGAAGTGCGTGATGACAACAGTGGCAGGTGAGTGAAACATCTTCTCTGTTTTTTGGACAAAAGACATCTAGTCAAACATAAACTCTTTTCTTGACCAGACGTGAATGAGTGTGAGGATCCAGAGAACTGTAAGAACGGCCTGTGTGTGGACACCCCGGGGTCCTACTACTGCATCTGCTCCCCGCCCTGGACTCTGGCCACTGACCGTAACAGCTGCGTGACTCCCGAGGAGCAGGCTGGTGAGTGCGGAGGAGCGACAGGAGGAGACGCAGCACGACAGCTTTAGACACAGGAGCATCTCAGGTGTGACGTTTGGGAACATCTGGTAAAAGATTGCAGCCACGCTTGTTGCTGTTCGTACTGAGGACGAAGCGCTCAGGCGTAGTCCACAATCTTCCTTAGGAGCACACAGTAGGTGGGAAAGCATTCGAGTTGGACTCAGGACTCAAGCACGCACATCTTGTCATCACTCTTGTTGGTTTGGCAAGTGAACTTAAGCGAATTTAATCCACTGAGGCTGTTCTGCAGATACGCAGACTATGTTCTTTTCAGGTCTTTTACCTCAAGACGATTGAGAAGGACAATTTGGCCGAACTCTGATCGCATTCAGGGCAAATTATTTTCTGAAGCAGCATTTTGATCCCACATACTGAAAAATAATCAAGTGTGACTCGAGCAGTCGAATGAGGATTTACTCACTTGTTGCTCTTTCGCCTCAGTTGA
>JASSRZ010000006.1:7821836-7849953 GCA_032164315.1 Malacoctenus gilli | reverse complement strand
GGTCAACCCCAGTGTTCTTTGGTGTGACCCTTCCCTAAAAGCCTCGCGGTAGATTTCAAAACATTGCTTTTTTTTTTAGACTGACAGTTGATGGTGGTTCATTACCAAACACGGGCTGTTTGGTCACAGCAGCAGCACTGACTCTCTTCTGCTATAACGATCTAATAATTTAAATAAATATTGTAGGTGTGTTGACCTTCAAAATGTGCTAATGGTGTAAGACCTGACTAAATATTCAAAACTGGCCTTGGGGCTGGAAGTCTCCACTATGAATAACATTGCATTTGAATAATCATAGCAGTTTGTAATCGGAGGCTCAGTCACCTCTTCAGTGTTCAGTCATGAGAAAAGATCACGTGTAAATGGTTTTGGGGAAAAAACAAATGTTTTACACCTGCGATTTATTAGACTAAAATAGTATTAGTAAATATTGGGTTTCTCTTACTATGAAGTCAAAGACCTAAACTCGAATGGTTTTACAAAACAATTCTTCTTCAACGATCTTTTATTTCTCTGAGTGCATCTATATATGTATGCTGTGTGTTTGGTTTTAGGTCACTGGTAGTTTCTGGGTCTGTGTTAGGTGCAGTACCTTGTGTCCCAGAAATGAGGTCACCTTGTTAGGTGGTGGAGCAGGATTAGCTTCTTACTCCCCCAGTCCATATGTCTGAGCTGCTGTTCCAGCTTAATTTACTTTGAATCGTCTTCTTTTTTTTGGTTCTGCTCTTGTAGTTGAACAGAAAATGGTCACAAATGGAAAGGCCTTAATTGGAAGATTTGCATTGTCACTCTTTTAAACCGACATCATTAGAGGAGTTACCGATGCACGAATGGGCAAAGTCATCAGCAAACGTTGGTCTGAAGAGTGAAAACCTCTCACTAAGCTGTCAATGCGGTGATCCTGAAGCCTTAATGGCGTAGCTTATCTGTGAAATGAACTGCACAGGACGAGGGCTTAAATCCTTATGATTTACTGTCACCTGCCTGCACCCACAAGTGATCAAAGCCTCGCTGGACGGCCTCGCTGTTAAAGAGCGAAACTAATTCCTTGCATTTGTCAGAGGGTAATGATTTGAGATCAGTGGCTTCCCAGTCAGCTGAGTATGATAAAGTTGACATAATGTGACTTAAATCCCTGTTTTTTCTTTGTGTTTTTTTTAAATTATTTTTGCAGATGAGCGCGAGGCAGTACAGAAGAAGACCTTTACCAAATGGGTGAACTCTCACCTAGGCCGAGTGACTTGTCGCATTGGCGACTTGTACACAGACCTGCGGGACGGCCGCATGCTCATTCGCCTTCTGGAAGTGCTCTCAGGAGAACAGCTGGTGAGTATCGCTGAGAAAACCGACCTGTGTCTGTCTCAGTCGTGACCCTGATACTCAGCATGACCCTCGGCAGGCACCACAAGTCAGGAGGAAAGCAAAATCATATGCTTCATATCCTGTTTCTTTGGACGTAATTTACTTCTCCTTCTGCCTTCACTAGTTTTTCTGTCTTTGAATCCTTGCCAGCTCCTCTCCCTCCTACTGCATTTTGTGTTAAGTTCAGTCAACAATGCGAACTTTGTTCTTCTTCCCTTTTCTCCTGCTCCCGAAGCCAAAACCCACGAAGGGCCGCATGCGTATCCACTGTCTGGAGAATGTTGATAAAGCCCTGCAGTTCCTCAAGGAGCAAAAGGTCCATCTGGAAAACATGGGCTCACATGACATCGTGGACGGGAATCACCGCCTCACCCTTGGTCTCATTTGGACCATCATCCTTCGTTTCCAGGTAACGCAAAAGGAAACCTCAAACTTGCCCTCTCGGTTGGGTTGCATATTTCAAAGGTTTAGGACGTCAGGTCTCTGCAGGCAGTGAAGCCAACCCTCAGGCAAACTCACAAAAATTAGGTGAACGATGTTAATGCAGCTGCTCCTACTGCTGCTGCTGCATGATTTATATAGCTAGAATTGTTTGACTGACTGCCGTTACTGATAAAGATAGCAGAGTTCAGAAACAACGATAAGAATTGCGTAAAAACATGTGATTCTCACTAAATAAACGCTGTCATTACAGATTCAAGACATCAGTGTGGAAACGGAGGACAACAAGGAGAAGAAGTCAGCTAAAGACGCGCTGCTGCTTTGGTGCCAAATGAAAACTGCTGGGTGAGAAAGCTGCAATAGAGGGGAGATTAAAGGGAGCGCCTTATCACGCAGGATAAATACTGTGAATGTGTTGACTATATGTTTGGCCTTTTATGGTATTTGTGCTGTTACCAAAGGAAGTGGTGCGTCTCTCTGTGGGGAGCTAATGATTAATCCAGTCTAATCTGTCCACAGATATCCCAATGTCAACATCCACAACTTCACCACCAGCTGGAGGGACGGCCTGGCGTTCAATGCCATTGTGCACAAACACAGGTCATTGACTCCTTCCTGGACTTGATGTTAGCGACTGGCTTCTTTCAGGCAGACATTTTTATAAATGGAACTGCCTTTCGGTGGCCATTCTGATCCCAAATGAGGATCGTGTATAATCAGTCTGTAAAATCAAAAATCCGTGCTTAATGAGAGGTACCTGTCACAGTGTCATTACCCTTCTCTGGGGTGTTTTTTACCCGCTGTTCGTTTTCGGTCTGCTTTTGCACCACCCATTCTTCAGTTTGCAGTATCGCTTCGAGGATGAAAGTAAAATAGAGAGGAAGATGACCTAGATCACAGAAATAATAACCCACTTATTTGCCATGAAAAGCCATACTCGATAACTCAGCTGCACACCCTGCTGGCAACACGTCTTTGGATAGCTCGCGTATGGATTCAGTCTGCAAAGGCAGAACCGTAATTGATACGTCAATGCAAATAATTTTTTTCTTTGACATCACTGAGCCATGGAAAGTTATGTAAACTATCACACTGTCACTTGGACTAAGGTGCAAGAAATAACTGCATGCAAACACTCTGTTAAATCTGCAAAAGAAATGATTGTTTCATGAAGGATAAACATGATTTGGAGTGAAGGGTTCCTCGAACATCCGACTGTCCAAAAGTCAAACAGTCAAAGAGCCATCCAGCTAGCTCCAAGCCTTCAAAGACAGATGACTTCACATTCTTCACCCTGGTCTGTGAACAGAACGAACTACAAATGAACTTGTTGTTTATCTGTCGAGAAGAAGCGAGACGTCAGCCTGAATGATCGCTGTTTGCTTGCACCGTCTTCCTATCTGCCATCAGTCTTTATTCACGCCACAGTTGTCTTGCATCTTGTGCAGATCCGACCTGATTGAGTTTGACAATCTGAAGAGGTCCAACGCTCACTACAACCTCCAGAATGCGTTCAATGTGGCTGAAAAGGAGCTGGGTCTAACGAAGCTGCTGGACCCAGAGGGTGAGTGGGTGATTCTCTCTCCCAGCAAACGTGAAGCCCTCCCTCTGAGTCACATTGATGGCCTGATGCTGTAACACTGAGGCACTAAGCTGTTGCCCAAAACAGATTGGCGAGTGTTAGGCTATAGAGGATTACCACGATTAATTATAGCTTAGACAACACTACATCACATGTTGGCTAAAGTGACATCACAAAAAGCATGTTTGAAGATGGACATAGTTTGACTCCATATTCAGGGGTTTGTGACTCTGAAAATAAGATGTTAGAAACGTTCAGTGTTGATTCATCTCCTTTTTTCCAGATGTGAATGTTGATCAGCCAGATGAAAAGTCCATCATTACCTATGTGGCGACATACTACCATTACTTTTCCAAGATGAAAGCGCTGGCAGTGGAAGGCAAGCGTATCGGCAAGGTGTGTGTTCGTATACCTGTGTAAATTCCTTATGTAGAAATACATGTGTTACCAAGGAGTACATGTGCATTCGATGTTGGCTTACTCTGTGAACTTCTCGTCGCTGCAGGTGCTTGACTATGCTATCGAAGCGGACCAGCTCATCGACAAGTATGAAACCCTGGCTTCTGAACTGCTCCAGTGGATTGAGCAGACCATCGTAACGCTCAATGACCGGCAGCTCGCTAACTCACTGAGTGCTGTGCAGAACCAGCTTCAGGCATTCAACTCCTACAGGACGGTTGAGAAACCCCCGAAGTGAGTACCGGCAGGATAAATATACTCCGATTTACTTTGCTTGATCTGTGAGAATCCAGACTGCGGAGGTACTGAGGATGCTAACGGCAGTGCTGTGTTTTTCTCTGCAGATTCACAGAAAAGGGAAACTTGGAGGTTCTCCTCTTCACAATCCAGAGCAAAATGAGAGCAAACAACCAGAAAGTCTACATGCCAAGAGAGGGCAAACTCATCTCAGACATCAATAAGGTGGGGGCTGTTTTAATTGACAGCTGTCTCTATCAGTGGAAAACCGCATTTCATAAGTCAACTAATTGCATGTCTCGTAATCCTCTGCGTTGCCAGACTACCAAAGTATCGTCTGTCGCTATCTAATGCAGCCAGACAGAATTGGCTATGTGCGGTATCTGCCACCTGCCAGATGATACAGCTCCCATCATCATTTTCTTTTGTGCGACAGGCTTGGGAACGGCTGGAAAAGGCAGAACATGAACGCGAGTTGGCACTGAGAAACGAGCTGATTCGACAGGAGAAACTTGAGATGCTTGCAGCCCGTTTTGACCGCAAGGCTGCCATGCGTGAAACCTGGCTGAGCGAGAACCAGAGGCTGGTGTCTCAGGTAAATCGAATGAAATCTTCCTTCAAGATACCCTGAAGTGAAGGGCAAACCAAGTCATGAGGTGTTTCTGTTTCTAGGATAACTTTGGAACTGACCTGGGAGCAGTGGAAGCTGCCACCCGTAAACACGAGGCAATCGAGACAGACATCGGGGCGTACTGGGAGCGTGTGGCTGCTGTGGAGTCTGTTGCCAAAGAGCTGGAGGCAGAAGGATACCATGATGTGCGACGCATCCTTGCACGCAGGGATAATGTGCTTCGACTGTGGGAATACTTGAAAGAGCTGCTGGCTGCACGCAGGGAGCGCCTGAATGCCCATCGTGACCTGCAGAGACTGTTTCAGGAGATGCGGTACATCATGGACTGGATGGCGGATGAGAAGGTGAAACTCCACGACAGAGAAACCGATGTTGAAACGCATGTGAAGAATTCTCTTCTACCTGTGTCAGAAAAGGATTGCGGTCCTGAATTCTGTTGGTCTAGATTTTAATTAGCAAAAAGATTCTTGTAATCCTCTCAATTAAGATAGCAGCTTTAGTGACAGCACTTAACAGCAGTAATTAGCTTTTCACACGCCTCGCCTATCTGGTAGCAGCTTGTCATTGCCAGCCTGTACCAACTTAGACTGGGGCAGAGTTCAGTCGATGCAAGAATGTCTTTTTTTTTTTAACATGATGGTGTTTCAATGCACTGTGATCTGTACCTCTGTTTTATTCTGTCAGACAGAAATTACTTGTTGGCTTGGCTGCTTGTCAAGTAAAGTAGACTTGTGGTAGCATTTGCTTGGTCTGCAGCACATTTTTGCTTGAGACCGAAAATTGATTTGAAAAGTTCAAGTAAATCAACAAACGACTTTAAGGGTGGACTAAATTCTCATTTTCGTTTTGTATTTCTGGATTACATCATTGATATCTCAATTAGGTTTTTACAAAAACTGCTCGACCTGCAGCATTACAGAAAGGAAATTATGTTTTATGTTCTCAAACATTCACAATCTCTTTGCGACAGAATAAATGATACTTCCTGTCTTGTGAAATCAAGATATTACTGTTCATCTTTCTGGCCAGCATACTGTCAATGTCTCAGCAATTTATCCACCTCATGCCAGATAATTGTTAAGCCAACATTAAGTTTGACAATGTGTTACAGTGGTTGTAGCACAATGTCATTTTGCATTATATTTTGCTCTGATGGCTCAGGCTTTGCTTTTCTATTCGTGATGTAAGTGTCCCTAATTTGATTAATGGCTTGTTGTTACCATAGTGACGTTGGCCAGTATTTTTTTCATTTAAAAAGTCCCCAACAAGTATTTATAATCATTTTGAGGATACTGTCCACTTTTACCACATCTGCAGGTCAACCCAGAAACCTGCTCAGTTTCTGTTGTTTTTGGAGGATTTCAGAGACTTTGAGTGCCTTTTTTTTTTTTTTTTACATCTGACTATAATAGAAAAGAATATTCCACTGAACGTTGTATTCTTCTGTTTCAGGGTCGTCTGCAGTCGCAGGACAGCGGTAAACACTTGCATGATGTCTTAGACCTCCTGCAGAAACACAATCTGGTGGAGGCTGATATCTCCGCTCAGGCAGAGAGGATCAAGGCAGTTCAGGGAGCAGCAAAACGCTTCTCCTCCTATGAACAAGGTGAGTTTTCAAACTTCCAAGCTGCTTCTTGAACACCCCATCCAAAGACCACTCAACCAAAACTTTTCTAATTACCAGCCTACAAACCATGTGAGCCCGGGCTTGTTGGGGAGAAGGTCGAGCAGCTGGGTCAAGCCTACGATGAGCTCGGGCAGCTTGCCGTTAAACGCAGAGAGCGCTTGGAGGATTCCCGTCGTCTCTGGCAGTTCCTGTGGGACCTCGGAGAAGAGGCAGCCTGGATCAGAGAGCAGGAGCAGATCCTGGCCAGTGGAGACTGTGGCCGCGACCTCAGTTCTGCTCTTCATCTGCTCAGTAAACACGAGGCTTTCAGGGATGAGATGGCAGCCCGCTATGGCCCTCTAAGCAACAGCATTGCTGTAGGAGAAGATCTGATTAAAGAAGGGCACTTCGGAGCACCAGAGGTCACTGAGAGGATTCAAGATATCCGAGGACAGTGGGCCCACTTGGAAGATGTGAGTTTTTGTCCCAGTTTTTTTTAATTCAGAAATGTATAAATAAGCAACATGTCCCTTAATTTACTGTTTTGTTTTTGCTCTTCAGACAACTAAACTCAGAGAGCAGAGTCTGAAGGAAGCAGTGGCGCTGCATCAATTCCAGACTGACGCCAATGACATGGAGGCCTGGATCATGGAGACGCTCAGACAGGTGTCCAGCCAGGAGGTCGGCCACGATGAGTTTTCCACGCAGACTCTCGCTCGCAAGCAGAGGGAGATCGGGGAGGAGATCCAGAGTCACCACCCCGTTATTGACTCCCTGCATGAGCAGGTTCAAGCACTGCCACAGGCTTATCAACGCTACCCTCAAGTATGTTCACACTCGCTTTTCCTATTCTCCCATCAGTGGCAGCATGTTTGTTTATTGTTAAATCAATGCTTTTTGCCATTCATAGGTTGATGGACGCCTCCCTGCCATTGAGCAGCGCTATGAAGAACTAGAGACTCTCTCAGAAGCTCGCCGCCAAGCTCTGGAAGGTGCTCTGGCCCTCTATCGCATGTTCAGTGAAGCTGGTGCCTGCCAGCTCTGGGTGGAAGAAAAGGAGCAGTGGTTACATTGCATGGAGATCCCAACCAAACTGGAAGACTTGGAGGTGGTCCAGCAAAGGTTCGTCTGTGTGGGGGGGAAAAACTATGGTCATATCGCTCTGATCTGGGGGTTTTGTTTTTTTTTTGGCTTTTGTTAAATGTGGATATATCTGGTTTTGATAAGACTTTTACAATACTGGCATTTCTTTGCAGATTCGAGACATTGGAACCGGAAATGAACAACGTGAGCTCACGTGTCAGTGACGTGAACCAGGTTGCCGAGCAGCTTCTGAACTCTGACAATTGCAACAAAGACCAAATCCACCAGACCAAAGACCAACTGAACAACAGGTCAGAGTCAGAAAGCGAAATCTTCCATACTCGCACATGTTCAAACCGAGTAGGAAACGTGCTAAACCGACCTTGTGTTTTGTATTGTTCCAAAGATGGATGGAGTTTGAAAAACTGGCTGGTCAAAAGAAAGAGGCCCTTGAATCGGCTCTGAACATCCAAAACTACCACCTGGAGTGTAATGAGATCCAGACTTGGATGAAGGAAAAGACCAAAGTCATTGAATCCACTCAGAGCCTCGGCAACGACCTTGCTGGGGTGATGGCACTGCAACGTAAACTCACCGGCATGGAGAGGGACCTTGAGGCTATTCAGGTATCACATGCAGCGATTACAGTTGGGGGGGGGGCATTTCAACATCATGTGATGTAATTTTTGGATTGAGGTGTCCTGACAATATTATTTGATAAATATTTCAGGGTAAACTGGATGACCTGAGAGGTGAGGCTGGAAAGCTTGCTCAGGAGCATCCTGATCAGGCTGGTGAGACCCAAGGACGCTTGGGAGAGATTCAAGAGGTGTGGGAGGATCTGAATGCCACCATGAAGCGGCGGGAAGAGTCCCTGGGTGAAGCCAGCAAGCTCCAGGGTTTCCTGAGAGACCTGGACGACTTCCAGTCCTGGCTGTCCCGCACGCAGACGGCCGTGGCCTCTGAGGACATTCCGACTTCGCTTCCTGAGGCTGAGAGTTTGCTTGCCCAGCACGAGAGTATCAAGAATGAAGTGGATAACTACAAAGAGGACTACGAGAAGATGCGAGCGGTTGGTGAAGAGGTCACCCAAGGTCAGACCGATGCCCAGCACATGTTCTTGGCCCAGAGGCTCCAGGCGCTGGACACCGGCTGGCACGAGTTGCGTCGCATGTGGGAGAATCGCCACAGTTTCTTGGCACAAGCTTTTGACTTCCAGACGTTCCTGCGAGATGCAAAGCAGGCAGAAGCTTTCCTCAATAGCCAGGTAAGAAACATACGCTGTAAAGATAATATGTTTTGTGGATCCATGTGTACATGAAACCAATAAAAAAAGTTTTTTGCATGTGAAGACTGAAACAAGCTAATCATTAGAAGAAAATAAATGATGTAATCTATAACTGAATGCTCCCATCACTCACTGTGTTTGCTCTAAAAGGCTAAAACGACAATCAGAGGTCTCTTATAAGTGCATGTGAACTTTGCATGTAACCGAATGTTTCGAATTCCTCTCCCTGTCTCTGTGTAGGAGTACGTGCTGTCCCACACAGAGATGCCCACCAGCCTCCAGGCAGCAGAGGAGGCCATTAAGAAGCATGAAGATTTCCTCACCACCACAGAGGCCAGCGAGGAGAAGATAACTGGTGTGGTGGAGGCGGGACGGCGCCTCATTAACGACTCCAATGCGAACTCTGATAAGATCCAGGAGAAAGTTGATTCAATCCAGGAAAGGTCCGTGCAGAAAAGTTCCGAGAAACGGATTTTAAAGCTTCTTGTTGGAGCTTTATTAAAAGTGCTGAAATTTCTGCCTTTTTTTCCAGACACCTTAAGAATAAGGAGGCAGCTAATGAGCTGCTGGCCAAACTCAAAGATAACCGTGAACTCCAGCACTTCCTTCAAGATGGACAGGAGGTAAAACGGAAAAGTGTGCTGTAAATTTAGGGTGTTTTGACGCTTCCTTTGTGAGCTTGGATGTTGATTTTTGCCATTTTTGCCACAGCTCACGTTGTGGATCAACGAGAAGATGCTGACAGCTCAGGACATGTCATACGACGAGGCCAGAAACCTCCACAGCAAGTGGCAGAAGCACCAGGCCTTCATGGCTGAGCTGGCCTCCAACAAAGACTGGCTGGACAAAATCGATAAGGTTCGGCTGTTTTTTGAGTGAAGGTTCACCAGTAGTGGTGTTTCCAGCGCAGTATTTGGATCGCCGTAAAACGTGTGACTGTATTTTGTCTTCAACAGGAGGGTCAGGCTTTGGTGGCTGAGAAGCCTGAGCTGAAACCTGTGGTCCAGCAGACCCTGGAGGACCTTCAGCGTCAATGGGAGGAACTGGAGGGCACCACCCAAACCAAGGCCCAGTGTCTGTTTGACGCGAACAGGGCGGAGCTCTTTACACAGAGCTGCTCGGCTTTAGATGTCTGGGTCAAAAACCTCGAGGGTCAGCTCAACAGCGATGACTATGGGAAGGATTTGACCAGTGTAAACATTCTGCTCAAAAAACACCAGGTAAGCCACAGAAGCAGGAAATATTGTTATTGTCGAGCTTCGGAATTATAACAAACATAATAGTTCGACCCTTCAGATTATTGCCTTACAGATGTATTCAATATTAATCTCGGGTATTAGGTTCTTTACTCACTGAATGGCAATGTAGATTTAGTTTAAGTGATGAATTTACTGTTAACATTTCTGATCTTTTGTCTCTATGTCCTAATGTAGATGCTGGAGCATCAGATGGAGGTCAGAGAGAAGGAGGTGCAGTCCTTGCAGTCTCAGGCTCTGGCTCTGTCCCAAGAGGACGCAGGAATGGCTGAGGTGGATGGTCAGCAGAGACGTGTCACTGACAGCTTTGCCAGGCTTCAGGACCCTCTCAAACTGCGACGACAGCAACTGCTGTCCTCCAAAGAAGCACATCAATTCAACAGGGATCTCGAGGATGAAATTGTGAGGGACTTTTTGCCTCATATGTATCGAGTATGTGTTTGATTTGTTCATGTTTTCCTGACGTTTGGTTATTTTCTCACTCTCTCAGCTCTGGGTGACAGAGAGGATGCCCCTCGCCACCTCCACAGATCATGGGAAAGACCTCCCTACTGTACAGCTGCTAATCAAGAAGAACCAGGTAAAAGCAATTGTGAAAAATAATTCTATCTGTCCGATTCAAAGTGGTGTATGAATTTTGAACTCTGAATGGAAAGTCAACCTTGTCATTGGCTGTCGATTAGACATTGCAGAAGGAAATCCAGGGACATCAACCTCGCATCGACGACATCCACCGACGAGGCCAGACGCAGAGCCAGGTGGACGGCGAGAGACAGTCCGTTCTCCAGGAGCGCCTTGTCGAGCTCAAGGACCTCTGGGACCAGCTCATCAGCGAGGCAGACAAGCGCCACACCCGTCTTGTAGACGCCAACCGTGCCCAGCAGTTCTACGCTGATGCAGCAGAAGCAGAGGCCTGGATGGGAGAGCAAGAGCTGCACATGATGTCAGAAGAGAAAGCCAAGGTACGAAGTCACAGAGTGAGCGAAAGCAACAATTATCAGGGCAGAAACGTTGCGGTTTCGGTTATTACTTTAAGTTTCAGTTCTCACAGATTATGGTAACGACTTTGTCTTCCAGGATGAGCAAAGTGCTCTCGTCATGGTCAAAAAGCACCAGAGCCTGGAGCAGGCTCTCGAAGATTATGCCCAGACTATTCATCAGCTGGCCAACAGCAGCCGCCTTATGGTCACCAGTGAACACCCAGAGAGGTGAGAGAGCACAAGCAGTCATGTGTCAAAGTGTCAACTGCGGTACGTCTCAGAAGGATCAAACAATGGCTGACGTCTCATGCTCTCGAATTCTATTACACAGTGAAAGGATCACTTTGAGACAAGCCCAAGTTGACAAGCTGTACGCAGGCCTGAAAGACCTCGCCGAGGAGCGGCGCGGGCGGCTTCAGGAGAGGCTGCGGCTGACACAATTGAAGAGGGAGGTGGATGACCTGGAACAGTGGATTGCTGAGCGGGAGGTGGTTGCTGGATCCCACGAACTAGGACAAGACTATGAGCATGTCACAGTGAGTTTTTTTTTTTTCTCTAAGCTACTTGCTTTGGAGACACAGACGCTCGGGGACTTTCAGCTGAATTAATTTGACCTGATTTCTACTTTTCTACAGATGCTGAGGGACAAGTTCAGGGAATTCGCTCGTGACACCAGCACTATCGGCCAAGAACGTGTCGACGGCGTAAATGGGTTGGCAGATGACCTGATCGAATCAGGACATCCCGAGAACGCCAGCGTGGCCGAGTGGAAAGATGGTTTGAACGAGGCTTGGGCCGACCTCCTGGAGCTGATCGACACGCGCACACAAATGCTGGCAGCTTCCTATGAGCTGCACCGCTTCCATCAAGACGCCATGGAAGTGCTTGGACGTGTGAAGGAGAAGAAGGAGGCGCTGCCTTCAGACCTTGGCCGTGATCTTAACACTGTTCAGCATCTACACAGACAGCATAACACTTATGAACACGACATCCAGGCCCTCAGTGGACAGGTCAGTTCAATCTAGATCCCATGTGACAGGATAAAAACAGGGCAGGACTGTAACACTGAATGTTTTCTTTTTCTTTCTCGCCCTTTGAACCAATAGGTGAACCAGGTGCAGGACGATGCAGCGCGGTTGCAAAAGGCCTACGCAGGTGAGAAAGCTGATGACATTCACAGGAGTGAACATGCAGTGACCTCTGCCTGGGAAGGCCTCCTGGAGGCTGGCCAAGCCCGAAGGCTCCTCCTGCTGGACACTGTGGAGAAATTCCGCTTTTTCAACATGGTGCGCGACCTCATGCTCTGGATGGACGGAGTCAACCTGCAAATAGATGCACACGACAGCCCTCGGTAAATACGACCGTTTTATTTCAGATCATTTTTTGTTCTTTTTAAGTCCAACTGTTGTTAATTGAGACTCCTCCTTTTATTCTCAGGGACGTGTCTTCTGCGGGGTTGGTCATTGCCAATCACCAGGACATCAAATCGGAGATTGAGACCCGGGCGGACAGCTTCACTGCCTGTATCGAGATGGGAAATACACTCATCAAAAACAACCACTATGCAGCTGATGAGGTATTTTGCAGAGGTTCACTTTAATCACCATCAGTTAAACAATTGCGCACTTAATTCATTTCTTGTCAAAAAAAACTGGGTTGTTGATAATCGGTGTCCACCTGGTTCTGTCTCCTTATGAGTGACTCTTCTTGATTCCCAGATCCGAGAGAAACTGGCTCAACTTCAGGAAAAAAGAGACAAGATTAACAAAAAGTGGCAAGACAAGATGGACCATTTACAGATTGGTATGTACACTGAAACTGGATCGCAGTCTTCTCATGGGAAAATTTAGTGTCATAATATCCGTTAAAATATGAGGCCCATGTGGAAGACACGTTGCACGGTGAAGAGATGGGAGATAAAACACAAACAGGTTACTCCAGTTTGAAAGCCTATATGTTGGAAAGCGAGTGCAACAGTTCATGCTCTTTCGAAATACGGCCGGTACATGCTGTCATGGAGTTAACGGACACAATGCTGATCATTGTTGATCGGGATTAGTAAAGGCGGGACCCACTTGAGAGTTTCAGTACATGTGCTTTTAGGTCTTCATTTTGTGCTTCGTTGTCTTGGGTCTGATTCCCTGCTTCAATGAAATGATCTTTCTGGAGTCAGGGAGGCCTTTTATTTCTTTTTTTTGCAGCAGTCTGTCTGAAAGTGAACATAGAGAAGAATGTGTGTTAAGTGTTTCCCAACTGACACTTCTTCATGACGCATTCTTGTGTTTATTTGTTTCTCACTCGCTGTCTGTCGGCTTTTTTCTCTCCTCATCTCAGTGCTGGAGGTGTTGCAGTTTGGTCGCGATGCCTACGTGGCAGAGTCGTGGTTGGCAGGGCAGGAGCCTTTGGTGAGAGCAGCCGAGCTGGGCTCAAATGTGGACGAAGTGGAAAGCTTAATTAAACGCCATGAGGCCTTCGAGAAACTCGCTGCAGCTTGGGAGGAACGATTTGTGCTGCTGGAGAAACTCACAACAGTAAGCGCCGCGACTCAAAGCCGGCATTGACGTTAATCCACTTTGTGTCACACGAAGACAACGTTTCTGAATCCCTGTTTTTCAGCTGGAGGAACACGAGATCCAGAAGAGGCGGGAAGAAGAAGAAAGAGCTCGCCGACCGCCTACGCCACCGCCAGTCGAAGTGGCGCCATCCGAGACGGAAAGCCAAGCGCACGACTCTGCGGCGAGGTCAGGCGATAAGCAGTCCGCAAAACAGTGGAAACGCACGACATAAACAACCTTGAAGTTTTCACAAACGTACTTGTTGTTCATTTTGTAGAACCAGTCTGGACCAGACCACTCTAAACCAGTCAGTGTCAGTGAATGGAGTACACAGTGACAATGACACATCTCAGGTGAGGCACTTGTGTGTATTGAATGGTTCAAAGTGTCAGTACTTGGACCAGGTATTCAGTCGCTTTTCAACAAATGTCTTGTGCTATTTTTCCATGTTGTCTTACTTCATCTCTCATATGATGGATTTCGGAGGTTGAATTGACTAAATCGTACAATTTGTTTCAATAGAAACAATTGAAGTTAATGTTACATGGTCACTTTTGAGAACTTAATGTTTTATCTTTGCTGGTGACAAGTGTTATATGTAATATATGGATTCTTCCTAATGGGCATTTAAACATGTATATCATTCTACATGTTGGTCTTTGAGTGTGTGTCCCCGTCTTTGTCTTTGTCTGTTGTGTTGTCTAAAGCATAAAATGACATTATTTACCTCATCTAATTGATGGAAATCTTCTTCTCTGTCTTGACCAGATTTAATTTACTTCATGAAAGTGCAAAAATCCAGGCACAGTTTTGATTTTATGACCAAGTTTTCTAGACGTATTGTTGGTAATATTCATAACTATTATGTCTTCTGACACTTGAGGTCTTATTTGGCTGAAGTCCTTGATGAGGAAGTAGCAAAATACCACACACACACTTTCAGGCATGTTAACTCGTCTTAATGAATGTCCTCTGTGGTGGATTGAGAGAAACGCTGGCATCTTGCAAGAGGTACTTTAGAAAAAGTCCGATATTGAAGTACAAGCCATGTGGTAAACTGTAGGTTTCCCTCACAATAAAGAACCTCTTAACGATTTCCTGTTGCGTTTTTACCAGCAGTCGTTATCGCTATCGTTGTCAATGGGAAAGAAATCAGAGCCTAAGCGTGTGTGTAAGCCAAAGCAGCCGGAGCGAGTGAGTACCAAGTTGTGGTCGGCTTTTGTAGCTTCCCCTCGTGTCCCCCTCGTGTCCCCGTCCCCACCCCCCACCCCCACAGCCTCCGCTCAGCTCCTGGTCAACTGCAGCGCCTCTGTGCTTCCAATGAGAAGCCACCACTCTGTGTCACAGACGCAACCATCGCTTCATCGACTCACGAGCCACATCACCCCATTCACGAGTCCCATCACTGTTTGCAGGCACATGCAGATTCATGAGCGCTCCGCTTTCATGGATCAGATTGGCTGGTGTCTTTGCGCTCGTATTGACCAGGACAGGAGTGACTGTACATGTGAACTGCAGAGTAACCGCGACAATTGTGGCCGTTTGATACCAATTTATATGTAGTTTGTTCTCAGTCTTGAATCAATATTTGTGTGATTGTCATTTTTAGGTGTTTTCCAGACAAATTAAAATAGATGAGTTTATTTAGGAGTGTGGACCAACACAAATGTCTTCATGGCCGACGCCTTCTTCAAGCATCATCGTTGTTTGTGGACGTTTAGTTTTAAGTTAGAAAACAAAGCAGGAGTACATTTTCTGAGAGAATTCAAAGATCTGTGTGTAGAGTTGTAATTGTTGTGTAATTGTGTCTGTGTTCATGTGTTGTAGTGTACAATTGTGTTTTATTCATCGATTTTTATGGCAGGGTCCTAAGATTTACTTTAGGAAATGAAGCTTATTTTCTCTATTTAGGTCAGATTTTTTTGTAAGATCTTCTGCTTTTCTTTGCAGTCTTAAACTGAAGTAAGATCTCTAACTTTGTTTAAAAAAGGCAGTTTAGTGTCGCACACGTGTTTCACATATGCGTGTTCAATTTAATGATACGTCTCACTCGTGTAAGTGACTGTAATCTGTGTAAAGTCAGTGCACTGTGTGATTACGTGGACCTGCTGAGCCCACACCGTGCTGTTATCTCCGGTAATCATACAGCGCTGTCAAAGCAAACGTCATCATGGCTTCTCATGAATGGCTGTGAATGGCTGCTTTGCTGCCCCCCCCGCTCCCCCACTGCTTCCGTCCCGTCCTCTCGCTGTTGTTGTTCTCACCTTCTGACCACCGTCCGTGTCCCCGCCTGGAACCACAGGGCTCCGAGTCAGAGTCGGTCAACGGGCCAGGTCGAGACAGCGGGCTGGCGTCCTCTCGGCTCGAGCCGTCCGCCACGTTACCGAGCAGGGGTGGAGCCGAGTCGGAGCCGGACACCATGGAGGGGATGCTCTGTCGGAAGCAGGAGATGGAGTCCCACAGCAAAAAGGCAGCTAGCAGGCAAGTGTGGGAGAAGTGTTCCTGACACGCAGGACAGACGTCAGACAGATGCCAGAGTTTGGGGGGTTCAAAGAGGAGCTAGAACAAAGAGACAGAAAAGGAACATGCGTTCAGTTGACTTTCTCCTTTCTAATCCCTTTTGCTTCCTCTCATAGGTCCTGGCAGAATGTGTACTGCGTCCTAAGAAAAGGAAGTCTCGGTTTCTATAAAGACAACAAGAGCGCAAGCAACGGCATTCCATACCACGGCGAGGTGCCCATCAGCCTGGGAGAGGCAGCGTGTGAAGTCGCTCACGACTACAAGAAGAGGAAACATGTATTCAAACTCAGGTGAGAAGAAAAAAAACGCTGTCGCAAAACGATCACTCCTGCAGTTGTTTTCCTGGTAGACGGTGAATGTTTGTCAGATTTATCTCACATTGTAATGTTCATTTTTTTTACCTCCATGTCTCCAGGCTAGGGGATGGTAAAGAGTACCTGTTCCAAGCAAAAGATGAGGTGAGATGAGCCAACCGGTAAACCCGCTCAGAGCGGAATCGAACGCGAACCGTGTCGTGAATAAATGAAGCACTCTAAACCTCCTTTTGGCCTCTCGACAGGCGGAAATGAGCTCCTGGATTCGATCCATCCTCGGCTCCATCCCAGCGGGATCAGGAGATTCTCCCGGAGGTCCCCGAGCCCTCAGCCGTGCCATGACGATGCCTCCCATCTCCCCCAGCTCGGGCGATGCCGGAGGCGTCACCATGCGCAACAAAGAGGGCAAAGAGAAGGATCGCGAGAAGAGGTTCAGCTTTTTCGGCAAGAAGAAATAGAACACTTGTAAAACCATCAGTGGAAGCGACATTTGTCTAAATTTCAACAGACTGAGGCAGACAGGAGGAAAAGTACAAACAGGTCACACAAAACACACTGATCTCAATGCTGCCCCCCCCCCCCACGCAGCAATTTGTCAGCAGCTGCGTCCCGTGACGACAAAAACAAACTCTGTTTTCATTCTTTAATTCTCTCCCTCATCGATTTTATGTGATTTATTTCCTTTTTCGTTCCTTCAGTTTAGCTGCAGCCAGCAGCGAACGAAAGTGTCACACAGCCTCGGGCCGGCAGAGCCCAACAGGTGCAGTTGGTGTTGGCGGGGCTTCGATCCCAGATCAGTTCTAGTCCACCCGATCAGATCGCCGTTTCCTGCGTCTGTAACGGAGCCGTGAGCGATGGCTTTTCGCGCCGCTGCACTTCCTTAACGCCCTCTTTCGAGAAGGATCACAGTCTCTCTTTCTGTTTTCGGTATTGATGTTATTAACCTGATCGATATTATTGAATTTATTATTATTGCTATTTATCTTTTGCAATTGCTGGTTTGAGAAAAACTTAATAATTTGACAGTAGATGACCTTGATTTATGTTGTGGAGAGAAACAATTTTGGTTCAACTAGTGGCAAATGTTGGGCTTGCCCTTGTATGTATTTTTTTTTTAGGAATGACAGTTCATGAGGTGTTTTGAGAAGAAAATAAAGCTCATTAAATTTTAGCAGTGTGCATTAAGTGATCACAAGTTTCATTGGGAAAATTATATATATATATATTTAATAAGTGGTTTTATTTTTTATTTTATCTTTAATTTTGCCTGTATTTGACTATTTCCTCTGAGTGGTCTTTTCTGCTTGATTTTGATCTTTTCTTTTCTTTTTTTCTGTACAAAGCAGAGAAGATTAGTTTTCTAGTGTGCGTGCGTGTGTGTGTGTGTGTGTGTGTGCGTGCGTGCGTGCGTGTGTGTGCGCGTGCGTGTGTGAGTTGTGGTGCTGTGGATTTTGCATGTTTATGTTATTCCTGATCAAACGTGGCCAGATGGATGCTGCTTTCCGGCGCTCGAAACACAAAACCAGACACAGACACACGATAATCCTCCTGGAATGATTTTCATTAAATTAGCCTTTTTTTCTATCTTTTTGGTTTTGAGTACATTTAGGCTGATATTACCAATGATGTTCCTCATATTTCTGTTTCTAATATCTCTTTCCGTTCTCTCTCTCTCTCTCTCTCTCTCGACTGGTGTGAAGGCAGGGGGCAGTTTGTAGATACAACAAAATAAAAGCTGAAGCACATTTCTTTTGGCAGACTGCAGGAACAGGACAGCGTACGGATCTCGTTGCAGGTGACGGAGGAGTGTGAAAGTGAGAGTGGATCTAGGCGGTGAAGAATGCGCTTTATACGCTTTGCGGCAGAGACGTGAGCCTGAGCCTTACTTGAACCCAATACAAATACACTCAACGCTATTTTTTGCTACCAACATACCCTCCATTCAAACAGACTTCAAGCAAGTTTCCTCAGTACGGAGATACGAATGTTCTAAATGTGCCCTGTGGCAATGACCTAATGTATGTCAGGATTATAATATATGCAGGTACAATATGAATAACAGTAACCTTGTAAAGCTCTGCTCAGCGGCGGCGACGGGAAGGGAGAAGTCCCCGAACTGTCTTTGCGCTCTTTCCATATGTGGCATGACTTCATGTAGGGTAATACGTGTATGTGTCCAACCATTGCCATGTATTCTCTTGTGTGTGTCGATGTACTCTGAAAACATGACATCACCTCGTATTCAGGATTGGAGAGCAACTATTCCAACGTAATTAATTGGCTGTTAGGACAAATCAAGTTCATTACAATCTAACATAGAGAATATAATGACTTATTGGTGTTTGTTAGCTTCCTCAAATAGTGTAAATGTTTGAAATTAAAAGGGCCTTCATAATATATCGTGAATGTAGAGAGTAGCACAACTCGCTTAGGTGATTTGATACTTCTGAATTGGTTCTTTGAGTCCATCACTTCAAGCCAAATGTTAGTTTGTTGTTTACAGCGGCACAAATGTAACTGGGCTGATACAGGACGACAACACTGCAATGGAGGGTTTTGACTCGTCGTGAAACGCGGCGTGCGAGTGACGGTTTGGCTTTCGTTGCGCGCTGAGAGTAGCGCTAAAGCTGGCAGCTGCCTGGCTGTGCACGCCGCGCCTCGGGGTGCACGATTCGTTCACGGGAATGTTTCACCAAACTGTTGTGATAGCACAACCAGCTGGACGCTTTAACAAGTTGGCCTTATTTTTTCTCTCTCTCGTCCCAAACTAATGTGACCAAATCAAATCAGAGCGGACTTCACGTCCCGATTGAGCTCCCGGAGTCGGCTCGGTCCGCGTCGCGTCGAACCCGCGCGACGCTCCGAGACCCAAGTCAATGAGGTGATTCGCATACATAAGTGAGCCAATGCAGTTTGCGTACATCGTGCACAGTTTTGAATGGAGGAGTCGTTCTCTCCCCCGCAGCAGCAGATGAGCTGTTTGAGCAGCTCCCCTCTCGCTTCTTTTTTTTGTCCCCTCCCACGCAGCATCTAGTTGATACTCGGGAGTTTGAGGTCAAAGGTCACACAGTGTATTTTCTTATCAGCTCATTTGAATGTGAACGATTCAAAATTAGTTTGGCCAAATTGGTCATGTGAAGCAAAAATGATACTCATACTTGACATACTGTACACAAGCTCTCGCTCTCTCTTTCTCTCGCTCTCTCTCTCTCTCTCTCTTGCTCGCTCTCTCTTTCACACACGCTGTCACACCAATACTGTACTGTATATTTACTGCAGAATGACCCTGGCAACCCAGTCTTGTGGAAAATGTCCTCAGCTGGCTGTGAATTGATGTTGCATATGGCATCTTTTTAAAGTAACAATTGTGCTTACTGGTGAGCTTTGGCCACAACATGGGGAGTATGTATTATTGATGTCAAAGACACGCGTTTTCGGTTCCAAGGGTACTTGTACCAATGGGGTACTCCATGAAGAAGACACAACTTATACTTGTTGAGTATTAGATACGAGGTGAGAGCAGACAGGTGACAATTTGAGCTTCCTTTTTTAGAAGAAGGCAGGGTATTTGCTGTCTAGTGGGAGCTTGTATTTTTCCATTCAGTGGTCTGTCTTGCAGCATTTGATAAGCCTGTCCACCTTCCTTCATTTTCATTCCTTTTGACAAATGTCTGTTCTTTCCTCTGTACTTCAGAGTTGTTAATACCACTACTATGATTAATTGCTATTATTATCATTATTGCTACTGTTGTTACTATTACTACTACTGTTACTAATGCAACTTATTGCAAAAATTATAACTGCTGTCCATTTTCAGGTACGTGTCTGTAATACCAGACCCTTCCACACGATGTCAGTGTGCTGTGGAGCATTTTCATTACAAATCGAAAATAATGTTTGTTGACTTGTGTATCTACATCTAATATTAGGAATAATAAAACATGGTTTAATCAAGAACAGGGTGTTGTTGCTATTTCTTGTGTGCAAACACTCGCCGCAACTTTGACTCATCAAATATTTGAATTTGTTGTTAAAAAGTCAAGCAGCCCGCATTCAGATCCAGTTTGAGGGAAATGTTATAACATTTAAACAAACATTTTCTAATTACCAGCAAGTTACCTATAGGCCTCTATAATAATCTCCACTCTCATTTGACAATCATTCTGTCAGACACACTGACACACCAACGGCTGGCTGGGATGTGTTCATCCACAAACATTTGGCACACTTGCAGATAGAACTTGAACCACCAGCTGTGAAGTAGGAAGTTGATTCACTGTACTTCCTGAGTCACAGCAGCAACCGAACACCATTAGTCTATGGGGGGGCGGAACAATGTGTTTCAACATAAATAGGGAGGCGTTTATACAAGAGGGAGCAAGAAGCATAATGTAGCTTGTTTATGCAAAGGAGTAAAGTCTATATTAAAAAAGAGATTGATTTCCAGTTTCATCTTCTTTTTTGCACGATACAAAAAACCTACTTTCTTTTTAACAAATGATCATATTTAGTTCATAAATATCAAATAATAAACAGATTATTTAGATACTGGAGATGTCCATGTGGTATTTGTTAGGAGTTTCATATTCTCCTTGTGTTTGTGTGGGTTTTCACTAGGTACTCTGGTTTTAAGTTTTAAAAAAACATGCATTTGAGGTCAATTGGTTTTGAGGAGTGTGAATGTGTGTTTGGGATGGTGTGTCTCTTGTGTTTGCTCTGTGATGAACTTTCAATGTGCGGTGTTTCCTGACTTTTCCTGTTCAGCGACCATCAGATGGGGAAAAAAGTGAATTGAAAAACAAATAAATAAATATTCAAATATTCTGACTATTTGTGACGATAAATATTTTCAGGTGACAATAGGCTCGAGACCATTGAAAAACTGACGACATACTCTGAAGAGTCGGACATCGGGGCTTCCAGTAGAGGGCAGTATCGATCACATTCCTGGTCTCTCAGCCTACAAGTCCGAACAGAGGGCACACATTACCCGGCGGCCACTCTCCCCGTGCAGTCAAGCAAGATGGCAGCTGTTGTTGAGAATGTTGTCAAACTGTAAGTGCTGGACTTTTCTACACACCTCACACCTTAGCAGGTGACACACGCCGTGGTCACGTCCGAACGACCGCGCTGTCAGGCGGCCGCCGGCTCCGTCGCTTAGCGTAGCTTAGCAGTACTCCTCCGGACTTAGTCGGGGTTAGGCAGCGGTGTGGGACCGTCGTGTCTGTTCACATCCTGGAATGGAAGTTAGCAGACACGCAGCTGACGCCTCTCACGTATGAAACCATACGGTGGGCTAGATACAAGCGTCGAGCTTTGTTCGAGTGTATCGGAGCGATAATGTGGCTTCTCGGTGCTCGTTGGCATGTTAATGGCTGTCGTGGTGCGAACCTCGTTTGAGTGGAGCAGCTAGGCGGCTAGCAGGCTAAGGGGAGTCGAGTTGTTCGCTGGTCGCTCGGACTGGCCGACCAGTTCCCAATGAATGAACGGACAGGCAGTGAAGGTCGCCGGTGCCCCCCTCGCTCCGTCTAACCGCCACAGCCAGCCGTTTGGACGACTTTCACGAGACGTGCACCGCGACGAGCTGAACCCGGCTGTGGTGAGACGTTTCCGTTTTAGCTGGTCCGACCCAACCCCTGTTCATGGGAGACATTATACGACTGTCACAAACCCCCGCTGAGGCTCCCAGTTACTGGAGTGACAGCTATTAATAAAAGCGGACTTTTGAGGCGCAGTAGACGATAGAATATTGCACAGTTTCAAGTAAATTGTGTGGATCTGAAGCACATGCTTCGAGTAATGTATGCTGCCTAAAAGGGCGCACGAGCATGGTCGTGTGTAATATTCAGCTTGATAAGGAAACTGCAGTCGATGATCAAAGTCTCGGCGCTTAATTCAATGTTCTAGCATGAAGTCGGTCATAAACAGTCTCAGAGGGTAAACACAGCCTTCCCAGTCAGAAATACAGAAGTGAAACAGTGATGAATCCAGCTGATCTGACGTTAATTACTGTCCCATCAAAGCTGAACTGTCTCTGTACAACGAATGTGACCGTCGTTGCCCCGTAAAGTGCTCCCGGCACTCTGGCCTCGCTGATGCTGGATCATAAGGCTGTTCTTTTTTTTTTTTTTATTATTCGTGTTGTTTTTCTTTGACATTTGGGAAGTCAAAGGAACACTAGGATGTCTGTCATGAGCTTGTTACTGAAAATAAAATCCCCCAATAAATCTCAAAGTCCACGTGCTCCTGAACATCTGCACTTGGTTAAGAGGAAATAAAGGATATTTAGGGACAGTGTTGATGATGAGATATATCAAAACAACTATACAGTACTGTGCATTGTTCATTTTACGTGTATCTACAAATGATATTTTGTCGATATACGCACATTTGATTTTAGCTACGACTTAACAGCCGTTTGTTGTTGCGGTTTGGTGGTGAAAAATTTTTAACAATATCAGTCAGACATCAGTCAGTAGTTTTTATTTGTATTATTCAATGTAACACAAGCTTATAACTCACCAAAAGGGCTGTGAAGATATTCAACACTGTTTCTGTGTACACTGATGATGGCGCCGCATACCAAGTGGTTGTTGATGTACCAACAGTGCAGTTCCATCTGTGGTACTTCTGCCCAATATTTCAGTCTAAAGTACAAACCCTCCGTCTGAACAGACAACCCAACTGAAAAACTAACTTGGGGTTTTCAGATGCCTGAGTTGCCACCTGTCATCTGAGGCTCTAAGCAGTGTGGTTTTGGTGTTGTCAGGCTGGGGGAGCAGTACTACCGCGACGCCATGGAGCAGTGTCACAACTACAACGCCCGGCTGTGTGCCGAGAGGAGCGTCCGGATGCCGTTCCTGGACTCGCAGACCGGCGTGGCTCAGAGCAACTGCTACATCTGGATGGAGAAGAGACACAGGGGGCCAGGTGAGACGGACACACACACTTGCTATCAAATGACGGATTGTGTTGATTCTCCCGAAAGGCCACTGAGCTTTTGTTTGGTTTTAATAAGAATCCTGCAATGCAACCAACATTTCTGCTTTGTTTAGGAAATTAAAAGAAGACGTTTGCATGTCAAATTCCTGACTGCTGACGAGGCAAAAGGTTCAGGATTATGCTGATAGTTTTGCTCTGCCGTCTCCCTCAGGCATGGCTCCAGGACAGCTCTACACGTACCCATCCAGGAGGTGGAGGAAGAAACGGAGATCTCATCCTCCAGAGGACCCTCGTCTCATCTTCCCCCCTGTCAAGTCAGGTACCTGAACAGCAACGGGCTCGGCTCATTCTACGTCCCACCCTGTCAGCCCTCAACAAAGGCTTCCCTAAAACCTTCTTTTTTGACACTTTGCGATCGTTGACAGGCTTATTTGTTGGTTTGTAACAATTTCTGAACAAAAAGGTTTAGGTTATTCTGTGGTTACAGATCTTTAGCAATGCCTTTTCCATGGAAATGTTCCTACTTGTAGCAGCTTTCGTTCAAAGGGATTCACCTCACTCAGTTCAGTTCATTAAAGATTTTTTCCAGTGAAATAAACTTGAATTAAAGCTTGTGTGTCGAATCTGTTTGATCTGTGTAGAGATAGATTTAGGTCTGAAGAAGGACTCTCTGCTTTCATCGGATGGCAGCAGCCTGGAGGCTCTGCTGAAGGGGGATTCCTTGGAAAAACGGACTGTGACGGACCTCAGAGGGTCCGAGGAGGATTCGAACCAGAGCGACTACACCGGAGGCCTGAACCCCGCTGCCCGGATCAGAAAGGTGCCTGTCTCAAAACATGCTTTGGACTCAAAAAGTGAGAAAGTACAAGACAAGTAAAGACTCTATTCCTGCTCTCTCGCCAATGCAGAGAATCATCGAGCAGGACGACTTCCTGGACGACCTTGACGACGAAGACTACGAGGAGGACACGCCTAAAAGAAGAGGAAAAGGCAAAGGAAAGGTATGAGGCATTTGTGTACGTGCCCGTTCTTCTGCTGGAAGGCTCCGGTTCAATTATGCAAGTCTCAGCCCGCCTGTCGTCTCTGATCGCGTCCACAGGGCCGAGGAGTGGGCAGCAGCAGGAAGAAGGTGGACACAGCGGCGCTGGAGGACAGGGACAAGCCGTACGCCTGTGACAGTGAGTCCTGACGGGCGAGAGTACAGCATGTCAACTCAGAGAGGGCAAAGACAGATGTTAACAGCTGGGATGTTTGTAGTTCATTCAGGAAAGACTTTGCTGAAAGCCTTCTAATTCTTCCCGCTTTAAGCCACCTCATCTCGGTGCTCTTCTGTATTTTTCTCCTTTTGTGTTTCTTGGTAGAGTTTAAAAACCTGCACCTGATTAAATGTCATTATCTTTTACTGGCATCTTCGTCAAGAGGGATTCTTTTCCCTACTTTTTCTTCGCGATCGGATTTTTTTGCCTCTCTTTGGAGAAGCTTCTCTTTCTGTTTTTTCCCACCTCGAGCTGCTGTTCTCAGTGTAGTGTTGCTGACTGACCCTCTGCGGGTCCATGAGCCTGTTTCTCTGAGTCTCTGTCTGTGCTCTCTGTTCTCCTTCTCTTCTCTCTTTCAGACACTATCAAACAAAAGCATATTTCAAAACCTTCTGAAAGAGGTATATGTCTCTTCATTGCTTTTCACCCCTGTCTGCCTTGCCCTCTGTTTTGACTGCCTGTTTTGTTTTCTTTTTCATTTCCCGTTTGTGTTTTCAAGTCGACCTGCTCTTTTGTGTCGCTCGGTTTTATGGGATTAATGTTGTGTCCCGCACAGTCTCCCTCATTGTAATTAACTAGATTTACAAGGGTCAAGTTATTCTGCAGCTCAATTAAGCCCATGATCAGCCACATGTTTGAGCTGTCTCAGTTTACAACAGCTAAGCAGCAGTTCCTTAATGTTGTCCTTTATTAAACTAAATGTGGTCCCGCAACACCCCATAGATTCTGCTAAACCAGAATGAATCCTTCTGCTGGTTTTCCTCCCTCACTCCTTTTTTTTATGGAGCTATTTAGTGTGTACTGCTCCTTTTTATTTCCCTCCTAATGCTGATTGGTCCAGATGTTACAGGGTGTTTCCGAGTATTGAGCCCGCTTCATCTGGGTCTTCTTTATGCGCCTGTGCTCGGAAGCGCAGCACGTGAACCTGCCGGGAGTTCATTAACTCCTCTTTTCTTAAGACTGTGCTTGCTCTTTCTGATGACAGTTGGAGAAAACAGTGTTTTGAGGAAATGGAGACGGGGAGGGGGGGAAAGTATAGAAGCGAAAGAAGAAGTGGTGTGTTATCTTATGACAAACATCACACGGGCCGTGTGACAACAGTTTCACACAGTGGCATCTTTGTACTTGTTTTAAGTCAGTCAATCCTTCACACGCAACCCCGCTGGCTCCTCTCTTACCCCACCGATTGCACCAAGCAGCCAGCTGATTCAGGGCAGTTACATATGAAACAATTCATCTGTTAGTGTGTGAATTCCTCCTAATATTGAGAACTGTCTGTGCATCTCTGTGCACTCCTCCAAAAGTGTTGTAGAATTCTTTTATGTTCTCATGTGAGACGGAGGGAGTGCCTGTGCTGTCAGCTTGTTTCTGTGTCACTGTGCTGCTACTCCAGAGATCCAGCAGGGAGGAGGTGTTGATGCTCATCACCACATGTTGCCTCAGAGCATGAGCTTCATACTTTTGGTCATTCCTCATTCTAACTCTTATTGTCATTTCCAATATATTCTCTCATCGCACCGGTTCTCTTTGGAACAAAAGCAGAACCCGATGTGCTCCTCAGTGGGACCTCTTCCACATTTTCTGATTTCACAATTGCAGTTCAGCGGTTAGAAACGGAGGAGCCTCCAATCCGGTCAACCAGAAGAGTTTAAACTGTACTAACGCAGGTAGTGAAAAGACGAAAGCTAAATAATGAAAGCTGACAAGAAAAAAAGACTTGAGATTATTTCGACATGATAAAAAAGCACGAAAGACTTTGTTTTTGTTCTCTTTGACATTTTACATCTCCATAGGAAAGCCATCTGTGTGTGATCAATTCATAAGCATGGGTTTTCTATTGAGGCTTGTTTTCTTTTTGTTTGTTCCCATGTTTGTTTTACTGGTCTGGTCTTTTAGGTTCACAGTCTTAAGGATGTTTTGATTGCTGCTGCCTCGAAAAAGTCATTCAGGTTCTTATACTGATTGTTAGCCTGTCTGTTTTTCAGTCACAGTAATACAGGTGTTTAAACAGATGTTTCTCATATAGTGAAAGAATGATTCTAAAAGCATACATTTTGTTTTCGTATTCATACATGTTCTGTTTTGTGGTTTTGGTGTCAGTCTGCGGGAAGCGCTACAAGAACCGCCCTGGCCTGAGCTACCACTACACCCACTCCCACCTGGCTGAGGAGGAGGGTGAGGAGAAGGAGGAGGTGGAAATCGAGCCCCCCGCGCCGTTGCCTGAGGAGCCCAAAAGTGAGCAGTGAGCGCCCGCAATGTTCTCAGTGGTCGGGATCGCTCCTGTCGGACTCTGGAACACTCTGATCTCTGGCTGTTTTCGTCTCTGTCCTCAGCTCCAAAGAAAGGCCCCGATGGTCTTGCGTTGCCTAATAATTACTGTGATTTTTGCCTGGGAGACTCCAAAACCAATCACAAGACCGGCCAATCGGAAGAGCTGGTGTCCTGCTCCGACTGTGGACGCTCAGGTACGCGCGGCGTTTATCGTCGACACCTTCGCCGCCCGGTTTGATTCTGAAGTGATCCGACCACGCTCCTCGCTGCAGGTCACCCCTCCTGCCTGCAGTTCACCCCCGTAATGATGGCCGCCGTCAAGACGTATCGCTGGCAGTGCATAGAGTGCAAGTGCTGCAACATGTGCGGCACCTCAGAGAATGATGTGAGCTCACGTTCTGGGACATCACAAGTTAACATGAAACCAGATGGGAGGTCAGTGAGTGGAGCGAAGTTGAGCCTGTTTTATGTGTCCGTTTCTTCTAGGACCAGCTGTTGTTCTGTGACGACTGCGACAGAGGTTATCACATGTACTGTCTCAACCCTCCCATGTCTGAACCTCCAGAAGGTAAGTCCTTCAAAATAAGACGGGTTGTACTTATGGCTTCAGCAAAAGGGCACGAGACACGTATTTATCATGCTGAGTGTCATTGTTTTCTTCATGATACAAACACTTATGTCATTTGCAGTCTTGTACAGTGTGAGACTTTTTATCCATTTTATTCATTCAATCAAGTTATATAAATTTAAAACTATTTCTTCTTTTTCCTTTATTTTCAACTTGAGTCTTTATCGTATGTTCATTCATGCTTTAGGATCAACCGACTCTTTTTGTCGTCTGTTGGAAACGATCATTGTCGACTCACATTTGTTCGTTTCGCTACATTTCCAAAAAACCTTCAGGGACTCTTTGCATTTACTCCAAAAAACGTTAACTCCGACTTGAGGATGCAGTTCTTGAGTTTTGCCGGCGTTAACAGGCTTGATGTGTTGCTCCTTCTTTCTCCAAGCTATCACTCAGCGGCGCTCACAACTGCTGCCTGTTATTACACTTCCTCGAAGTCTTCACACCTATTATGAGACCTCAGTGGTAGATTAGGTGTCGCTTCAGCCTCAATGTACCAGTTTTAAATGGCTCGTCTCCGTCCGTCTCTCAGGGAGCTGGAGCTGTCATCTATGTCTGGACCTGTTGAAAGACAAAGCCTCCATATATCAGAACCAGAACGCGCCGCCGTCGTGATGGCAGTTCCGGCCTGCACACGCGGGGGGGGGGGGGGGGGGGGGGGGGGGGGGGGGGGGGGGGGGGGGGGGGGGGGGGGGGGGGGGGGGGGGGG
>JASSRZ010000006.1:7762663-7785045 GCA_032164315.1 Malacoctenus gilli | reverse complement strand
CCCCCCCCCCCCCCCCCCCCCCCCCCCCCCCCCCCCCCCCCCCCCCCCCCCCCCATAAAAAAAAAAGGAATCTGGTGGTCACACATGGCAGATAAGACAATAAATGCAACAACACACAGTGTGCAAAGAACATGACACAGCAGTGAGGAAGCATAAACTCGGGGTCAAACAGAGCAGCTAGTCTAGTGGACTTCACTCAGTACATGGAGACAAAACTGGTGCACTTTTATTAATGGAGCACAACTGGGGGCATATTTAAATAGCATTGCTGACTTTTTTAGGAGCAACATGACTTGTGCGTGGCTGGATTTGTGTGTGTGTTGCGATTCATGAGCCTGACTTTGGGCCCTAACATGTGCACGTGCAAAGCTCTTGTGCGAGTCAATTTCAACTTGCATTTCTGGTGCCTGTCTGCAGAGACGAGCGTCTGTCTCTGTTCTCACCTCCACCTGAGAGCACACAGGTGGATCCTGCTGCTCTGCTGACGGATTCACCCCAAACATCAGACTGAAAAGCTCAGGCCAAAGTCGAGTATCCAGTTAACAGTGAGCCTGACAGTCTACACTGAGGGCTAAATCCAATTGGACAAAACGATGAGAACAGAGACATTGACAATCCGCTGCAGACACGCTGAAATCTATGTTTGTACGCACCAAACGTTAAACAAATTGGATTCCATCAATTTTTGCACAAAATCTCATCTAAGATACACATTTATACTTGCACATACACAACTGCGTACATGCAAGATGTAATTTCTTATGTCAGTAATCACCCCACAGTGGAGCCTGATTTGTTAAAACTCTGTGAGCTCCCACCTACTCTCCTCCAAGTGTGGCTACGGTTTTGACAGATCTGGCAAAAAGCAGACAAACTGACATCTCAGAGTTTTTTCCTTCTTCCCGGAATCACTTGCAAACAGATCTGGAGCCAGAAAACGCTCATCTTCATTGATGGCTTCAGGGCATCATCAGAAATATGCAGGAATGAAGCTCTGTGTGTTTATCTGGACTGTGCGTCGGTGTTCCGCTGTTCACTGTGGTGCTCGTAAACATGTCTTGTGTTCACTACGTTGTCTTGCAATTGTAACTATGTGCTGGCTGCTACCTTGGCCAAGTGTCCCTTGCAAAATAGATCTTCATCTCAATGGGACTTCCTGGTAAAATAAAGACGAAAATGAAGTAAAGGTCAATGAACTGATGACTGGTTAAACAGGGCAGAGCTCTTTTTTTCAACAGGTGAACACAAGCAAACATTTAGTGACTTTTTACTGTTGGACATCATTTATTAAAATCAGTGCTTTACGGGCTGCTGCTCAGTTGGGCAGGAACTACAAATATAAGGGCTGCAACTACCACGTATTTTCATCATTGAAAGGCTTCATGATTATTCTGGGTTAATGCCAACAATTTCCATTTTTAAAAAAAGACACAATGTTTTGTTACAAAACGGAGAAACAAAACAGGAAATTGTGAGAGTAAATTAGATCATTTCCTGTCATTCAGTTCTTGTTCTTTTGATTCGGGTACTTTTGAGTTCACAGAAGATTGTCTAATTAGAGGAAGGAGATCGTCAGTAAATGATCCAATACTGAAAATAGTTATAGTTGCGGTCCTATTCGAGGACTTTAAAATAGAACACAGGTCATATAATCTGTAGAAATACCATGCTTTGTACACACAGAGACATATACAGTGTTGACATAGAAAAAAAAAACCCAAAACAAAAGAAAAAAGAAACTATCAACACAAGGCCTGCTTGTCTGCGATCGGAGGAGCAACTCCGTCTGCTGAATGAGGTCATGAGATGAGCATGAAGGCTCTGAGAAAAGCAGGCGGGACGCTGCGTCGGCTGTTTTAATTTGCCCTTTTTCAGCTCGTCACATACAGCGGTTCTGTGGCAGCAACATGGAAAGTCAACAGAGCAACACAGACTGACGTTCAGCGGAAATGTGCAGCACAAACAAGCACGGATAACATGACTCTTCAGAAATACATGTAGAAAAAAAACCAAAACAAAACAAAAATCTGAAAATGTCTCTGTACACAAAGTTATAAATAAATAAATAAATAAATAAATAAATGCCTTTTAGAGTGGGTTTTTTTTTTGTATTTATTACATTTCTACAGTGAGTCAGCATGACTTGAAACATGGATGACGAAAACAAAAGCCTGCTTCGAAAGAGGAGACGTCGCCGCGCTCCAGCGACAGAAGCAGAGCGGCGTGGGGACGGTTTGTCGAGGGGGGAGGGTTTTTTTTGTTTTTTTTTCTCCTACCTGCTGACTTTTGCCGGAGCGGACAAAGAACATTTTCACAGCGTTAAAAAAAGAAGGAAAAAAAAGCCCCAAAACATTCATGGAAGTCAAAACACCTTTTGCAGGTCATCCTGCAGCTTCTTCAGCATGGCCTCCAGCTGCGACACCTTCTCCTCCAGGTGGCCTGGAGAGTCACTGCAGGGCAGAGAGGAGCAGGCACAACTCTGTCAGACACACTGAGGGGACTGGAGCAGGGAAAAACAAGCGAAGCGACGAGAAAGTTCAGCACTCGAGACGTCAAATCGACAAATGTGCTTCCTCGGAGAGGGACAGAGACGCCCGTCCCCTCTAAGAACACCTGTCTTCGTCCCACACGGCGAGGGGAACGTTTCAATCAGCCTGATTGGTCCCTCGCCGTCCGTCACCGGCCGCCTCTTTTGAAACAGTCGCGGGTCAATTTATTGTAATTGCCACGTCCGACAAGCTGATTCTGAGTGAGTGCAGCCTTCCCATGATGCATCTTGGCCCAACTGCAGCCATACATATATATATATATATCGACTGCACCCTGCAGGGCCCGAGCAAAAAGTGGTGTCCTGATGATGCGTTCGGAGCATTTGGAGGGAGAAACGCGGCGCTGCCGTTAAATGATCTGAGTCTCGCGGTGTATTTTTAGACTCGCGATCGGGCCGCGCGTTCGATCTTTACAGCCCACAGCCAGCGGGGTGACGCCTGCTGCGTTACTTCGAGGGGCTTCAGGTTCATCGGCTGATGCCCCAAAAAAAGCCTGGATGGACTGGACAGAGTGCACTCCCAGCAAATTACAGGCCTCCCCTGGTTTCTAGCAGTGATATAATATTCTCAACTTTACAATAAGTGGCCGGCTGCATACGTCCACTGTAGATACGAGAGTCCTGCAGGGAGAGAAGCTTCACATATGAGACTATTGTCATATTTATTGACCCTTTGTGACTCTGTATGTTCGGCCGCGACATGGAGGAGGAAGACAAGCCACCGAGCGAGCAGGAGAGACTATTACCAAACCCCCAAATGGATTAAAGCCGGAGTGTTACAGAATAGATGGCCCTGGTGGTGAATCAGACATGCTGTGCATGCACAAAAGTGCATCACTGAGTCAGCAAGAGGCCGCTCTTTACGAGGGAGAGAAGCCATCGCATCGACTCAAACAGTTGGATGCGGCCAATAAAAGTCCGAGGAACTGCGGCGGAATAGAAACGAAGCTCAGAGAGAGCCAGCGTGCGTCAGGACAGAGCGAAGGACAAGCGAGACACGAAGCACAAGGAAACCCACCTGTCTTTGGAGTCTCTCAGCTTGCCATCGGTCTGGTCAGCTCCTGCTTGGCTGGGATCGCTGGCTTTGCGGTCTGTGAGAATCAACATCGACCACGTTGTTAAGGAGCAAATCTTCCCTTGTAAGACCCCCAAATAAATTGGAGTCACTCGTTTGATTCTCTAAGGTTGATTTTCTGATGAAGTCAAGCAGGGTGTCTTCATTTACTTACATATACTACTTTAATCAGTTTGGTGCGAGTCAAAGACAAAGTGACGTCACAGTTTGTGGCTTTATTCAATGGTTGACACATTGTTGGATGGTTGATTTGTAAATACTCGGTGAACGGACAGCGATCGAGCCGACGGCCGCTCACCCTCTCGGGACAAAGCCTCCAGGATGCTGCGGCAGGCTGTGGCCAGGTCAGCGATGGACTGCCACTCCTCCTCAGTCGTATCGGTGGTCTCTGACAGAACTGTGAAGGAGAAAGAAGGAAAAGTCTCATCAGAGAGTCAAGTTTTCAGTCACGTGCAGACATTCCCTGCAGTAAAGGAGAGCTGCCACAGGGCGGCGCTGCTGCGTTGCTGCTGATCAGATTTCAGAGAGCGGAATACAGTAAGGCAGGAAATGTGATCTCGCTGCACAATGCCTGCAGGGTCCGACATGAGTGACCTTTTGAGGCGTGATTGACGCCGGTTAGGTTGAAATCGAAGCTCAAAAACGCAAAAGCGAGCAGGTGGGCGTCGCAGTGGAGGAGGAGGAGGAGCCTCACGTCGGGTTTCACCCAAACTTTCAGATCAACATTTAAAAATAACCACTGACGCGCTGCCATGATTGTTCTCTTCTTTTTTTCAAGCCCTGTAAACGCTCAGCGGAGGCACGCGGTGGAAAACAATCAGGGGGTCTTTTGGACGCCGGCCCGACAAAAATCAGAAGGCTCTGATGAGAGGATGAGCGAGCGGGCTCTTATGGCGGGTAAACGATGAGTCCCATCGTCTCAGCGGAGGCCGAGCAGATGGCGTAAGAGGGGCTCCTTGATTTGGGGCTGCCTGAACCCCCCCACCCCCCCCTCCCACTACCCATCTGTCCCCCTCTTTATCCCGGCCCTGGCAGGGGGTGGCAGCAGAGCAGGGGTGATATTAGATTAGCGGAATAGGGGGCAGCGGGGATGAAAGAAGGGGAACAAAAGGGGGATGCGGCGGGGATAATGAAGAGAGGGCTTTTAAGGCAGGGGGAGAAAAAATCTGGAGGAAAAGGAATTTGAGGCTTAAATCGGGCAGAGATGATTGGCAAACACGTGTAATTGTTTCATTCTGGCATCATTTGAGCAGCTGTGTCAGCTGTTGTGTCTGAGCGGAGCTTTGTGCGAGTCCATGGTCGGGGTCATGGCAGCTCCGAGGCAGCCCCCCCTCCCCACGGAACCGCCACTTTAGTTACTTTTCAGGTTAAACTCTCCCACACTCGGTCAGATTTATGTGATAATGATGCAGCAGGAGGGGTGCTCACTCTTGGTGATGGAGTTATGAAGGCTGAGGGCTCGGGAGTTCCTCTCCGCTCGGTCGATGCAGGACAGCCGGGAAGACGAGTCGCTGGCCGAAGCTTTGTCGTCGTCAAACACGGCCCCCATGAACTGAAGCCAGAGGTGGTGATAAAGGAGAGACAACAGTGTGAGGGAGGAGCAGGGGCGGCGTCGAGTGGGGGGGGGGGGGGGTAAAGAGAAAGAAGCTCCCACGGTTCGGTTTGTCACCTGCTCGTCGTCCAGCAGCACCTTGGGTTTGACGGCCAGGATCAGATCGGGCGTGGCGTCCCTCAGCTCGCCGACGTTCTCGTAGATGTGGCGTTCCCCCTTCAGGCCGACGTTGTCGTATATGTGTCTGTCCGACGGGCGGCGGAGGAGACGTGCGGGGAGAAACACGCAGAGGAAGTCAGACGATATTTCATGGATCAGGATGAAAAAACCAGACCTGGGGTCAAAAGAGAAACTGGAGCACGGAGCAGAGTCGCCGCCTCGACAGATGAGTTGGGTTTGCTGTCGAAAATTGTCTATCGGAGGTGGGTGCTTTTGTGTGCTGATAAAAGAATAAAGGATCATTTTGATTTGGTGAGGAGCAGAATTCCAAAAATTCAGAATTTGAACGAAATCTTGAATTTCTTGCTGTCCTTCTTTATTATTCAGTAGTCTGAATAGAGTGGCGTGTCAGGCAAGAACAGGTCCAACAAAAACTGAGTTAAGCATCTCACCCGTCACAGGATTCCTTGAAGGACGGCTGTCTCTCCAAAGAGAAGCTGCGTGTGAGATGTGCGGCGCTGCCCTCCTGGCTCTGATTGGCCGGCTGGTCCTGCAGCGAAGTGGCCCGGAGCAGAGGGAGGCTGGGCGGCGTGAGGAGCGAGACGTGACCACCCTCCGTTCGGCCTTTGTCACAGGGCTGCTCCTCGGACTCCTCCGCCTCCGCCTGCACCTCCATCGGCTCCGCCTCGCCGGTGCCCGCCGCCTTCAGGTTGTCGTCTTTCGACTCCTGCTTTTCCTCCTCCTTCTCCTCCTCCTCCTCCTCCTCCTCTTCCCTCTCGTCCAGCACCCAGGCCTCCCCCGACTGGTTCTCGCCGGGTTTGCACTCGGCGTCCTTGATGGCTTTCTGGTAGAGCTCCGAAAAACTTCTGCAAAACATCGGACAACAATTTTCAAAAAAAACCCAAAACAAATGCGTTTTGCAGCCAGCATGTCGCTGCATCGTGAGCCAGAAAATAATCAAGAAGAAGCAAAATAAAAAAAAGATGACGTGCATAAAAAAAAGTGCTGTTACTCCCCTTTGAAAACATAGTTTATGGCATCTCAGTGACAGTCTGCGCTTTGTTGACACACTGGAAGCATTTCAGGGGTTGAATTAAAAATAAATCATCAGGGGTTCTCTGAGGACGTTTCTGTTATGAGCTGTAAAGTGTTGATAAAGTCAGTGGAGCTGATGACTCCGAAGCTCAGGAAAAACACGTCTGCACTGAAATGTTCCAGACACAAAATCCCTTTTGGAATACAAATCATCGTAAAAGAGGACGCTCACTTGCTTTGAATTTCTAAATCATCAGCTTTGGTCACTTCATTCTCGCACTGACCACCGCCACCTCCTCCTCCTCCTCTCACTTCCCTCGCTGCTCCTCCTCCTCTCACTTCCGCCGGGGGCTCCTACCTGCGAGGCTTCCCATTCTCGTCCGGCGGGATGACGGTGATGTGGATCTTGTGTGCCGTGCGGAGCAGTCTGGTCCTCTCCTCGGGGCTCAGGTGAACCAGCGAGAGGCCGCACAGCCGCACCACGCGGGCCCACAGCTGCAGCCCGCCGCTCTCGGCGTAGCAGAACCGCTGCAGCTCCGTCACGAAGCCCTCCTCGTTCATCAGGAAGCCCGGCTGCCCGACGCCGTCCCGCAGCGGGGTGACCTCCAGTGCCTCGCAGCCCCGCGTGACCAGCTGCAGGGAAGGAATCCAGCGTTTGGGTGAGAAGACGACAAACTGACACAGCAGAGTTTTCTTCAGAAGGAGGCCACCACCCACCTCCAGCCTTTGCACGACCTCCCGGATGTCCTCCGCCTGGCTCTCCATCACGGCGATTGACACCGACTCCCCCCGCTCATAGTAGATGTCCAAGCAGGGGCCGCCGTCTTTGGCCTCCGTCACCGCCTTCCAGCCGATGACGTCCCGGCAGGAGCAGTTGAACACCACCCGGCGCGTGCACCTCTCAATGAGCACCACCGACTCGGCCGACACCCCGAGCAGACAGGGAAGCTTGTGCTCTCCAGCCTCCCACTCGTCTCGGCTGTTGACCATCACCGCCCACACCAGCGCCCCCGCGCTGTGCAGCTCGGCTCCTTTGGCGCCCTTCAGCTTGTCTTTGCGCTTGCCGCCCAGCGAGAGCAGCGGGAACTTGGTGGAGGAGTCGATGGGCGTGGTGGTCACGTAGTTCTCCGCCAGGTCCTTCAGGTACTCTTGCCGTGTGCGGGTGGCCATGGAGCGAAACTTCTCCGACTTCTCCGCCGCGTTCTCGGCGTTCACTGCCTTCGCCAGGAGGAAGTCTCTAAAGGCAGGCGAGCGGGGGAAGCGGGCCCCCTTAGGGAAGAGCGGGCCGAATAAAGGGATGTCCTTTGAGCGAGTCACAGCCACCCTGAGAGGGAGAAAGAAGCAAGAAGTGACAGAGTAAGAGAGAGGAAGCAGCACCAACCTTTAGTCCTTGTTCTGGAAGCTATGGGAGAGTTTGCAGGTTATTCTCCTCAGATGACTCCCAAAAACTGCACCAACCGTCTGTATACTGATTATTGTCCAAAAGATGTGAAATCTGTGTCTGAAAAATGAATATAAAATAAAAAAATTCGAACACAAATACCTGCTCTTCCACTCAAAACTGCAGATTACCTCAAATAGTTACAATAACTGAATAATTCTCAGGGTAACAAAGCAGTGACGGTGTTAATTGCGTCTCAGGTAGGACCGGCTCAGACCTGTAGTAGGTGTTGTCCGTGCAGGGCTCGTGAACCTGAACGATGATGAAGACGTGCTGGAAGTGGGAGCGGATGGACTTGGGGGTGAACGGCAGAGCGCCCGGCTCCTGGAACACGATGGTCACGATGTCGTTGCCAATGTGTCGTTTTCGCAGCAGCTGATGGGAGCAAACGGGGCATAAATTGTCAAAAGTAAAAAAAAAAAAAAACAACAACCAAGAAACACAGTGATTCACTTCCTGTTTAGTTTGACCTTTATGCTCAACCCTACTTATACGTGCCTGATGTTGATGGATATATTTGTGGATGCAGTGGTGACGACTAACTGGTTTCTTTCTTTCTTCTGTTATTTACTTGAGTTTTCTGACACATTTCTGCCATTAAGTTAACTAAACTTCATTCTGGTTATTCAGAATTTAGGTAACTTCACCGGTTGAAAAATCCTGTCTCGGAAAGTAGAATAAATGTTTTTTTATGAAAACATTTCCAAAGAGAGAGATTACACATCTGTAGCTGGATTAAAGCTTGAAAGACCTTTCTTCTGACCTCTAATCTGCATTTATATGTCATGTCCTTTTTTCTATGTAAATGACAGTAAACCACAGAGCAAACGTGAGCATGTGACAGCCGGCTGAACAGGAAGGCTGTTGTGGGTGCCTTTAAAGTGGGAGTGAACACTGGGGGGCAGGTTTTTCATCTGCTGCATCTTGATAGTTCACAAAAGCACTGCAGCAACAAAAGAGAACCACTTTAGGAACATTTTGGCTTGTTGACCTTTTTCCCCTGTTTGTGCAGAAAACCAGTAGAAAACCAATAAATCAAGTCTCTGTCTCCGTTTACTTGCCTGCTGTGTGTTGTTGGCTGTGTATGGCAGCATGGTGGACACATGGAACATAATCTCATAGTCTTGGTATCGTGTGTAGAGGGAGTGCGTCCCAGTCGAGTCCGCTGCACCGACACACAAACGCACCACACGTCACACAAAGAGACACACGCAGGTAGACACTTAGAGGAATCAGTCGATGCCCACGAAGGACAGCCTGAACTCAAACGGTCACAGTCGGGTGGAAATCGGTCCCATTTCGCCGTTTTCCCGCCGCTCAGTGAAGGGAAAACAGCTCGGAGATAATCAGCAGTGACTATGCTATTTTGCAGGCATTACTCAGATTACATGTGGCTAGATAGGGAGTTATCTTGGGCTTTCAGTGGCGCACCGATGCCCTTCGGATAATGGCGCTGCGACAAGGTGAGATGCAGCCAACAGATGCGGGTGCAGCGTGTGTGTGTGTGTGTGTGTGTGTGTGTGTGTGTGTGTGTGTGTGTGTTTGTTAGGCTCACTCTTGTTGTCCAGCTGAGCGCGGTACTTTTCCCAACCCTTCAGCCGCACCCGCTCGCCCAGCAGGTCCAGGAACTCCTCGAAGGCCGGGCCCGAGCTCTCGTTGTTGTACATGTCCTCCTCCGAGCTCTGGCCGGCCCGGCAGTACATCACGCCGACCTTCCTCTGGAAATTCAGCTGCAAGGGAGCGAAGCACGCGCAGTTATTGAACATTTGCAAGAGTAAATAAAACTTGGCATTTAAGCCGGCGGCTGATTATGGAGCATCCTGATTTGCAACCTTCATTAAACTCACTGAGCAGCTCAAAAGGGTTTGTTAGCACACACACTCCCACTGCATTAGAATACCAGTTTAGAGGAGCTCCCAATACTTTTTATTGAGTCATTTCTGTTTAATAAGAAACAGCAGTAAATATGTACAATAAAGTGGAGCCGAGTTGATTGGCTCTGCAGAATAAGTGCAAACCTACAACATTCACTGCGTTTTCCAATGAGAAAATGTTGCAGCCATTCAGCCTGGCCTCTGATAAAAGCCCCCGTGTGCTATTCGCGAGCATTCATGTCTTTAAAGGAGTGTGACATCACAGTAAGAGTGTTGCTCACCCCCTGTTCGTCCAGCTTGAGCAGGGTGTCTCGCACTTTGGGAGAGTTGGAGGCCAGGCGGAGGCAGTGCAGGTTCAGCTCGGGCATGATGAACTCCAACAACCTCTTGGGAGACAAACCCCTCGGGGTGGTGTGGCGCGCCGCAGAGGGCACCGATTCCTCCAGGATGGAGCCTCGCAGCGTCTTCATCTGATGGGGGGGGATTCACACCTGGGTCAGGTCTGCTTTTACTCACACGTCCAACCCACGGGGAGCTTTTGAGGCGACTCCAGCGGCGGCGGCGGTTTACCTCCGTGGTGCGAAAGATGACTCTGTAGTTGTACTGGGCGCCGCTGGATCCCTCCTTCTCATCTCGTCGGAAACTGATGGCCACGGGGCCGAGGCGGTCGTCCATCCCGAAAAAGTTCTGATGTTCTGAGAGAAAATAAAAAAACATGAATCAATACTGAGAGGCGCACGATTAGAGCTGTTAAAAGATAAAGCAAGAAGCTAATGAGAAGGAGGGTTGGACCCTCTCTAATCTTGCAAGTACAAGAAAATCCTCCCGAGTTTCTCTGAAATTTACTGCAGAATCCTTCATCTCGCTGTTTAACTGTGCTGATGGCTGATAAAAACAACATGCTGAAGACACACCAGTCCAGAGGTGGAATGACATGATCCAGTCCTCCAGAAACAATCGCCACTTCACCTCAGACTCTGATCAAACTAAACAAAGCTCCATCATGGGAGCAGGAGCAGGCAAATGGCCAAAGAGCACATTTATTACTCACAACACGCTCAAAAGCCTTTTCTTCCCTTTCTCTTTCTACGATGAACTCACACGAGGGAACGGTTCCACATTAAAAATGAAAAGCGCTTCAGCTGTAATTCCAACACGTTACAATTCCAGTCTCGTCAGCGGCGGCTCCCCGTGGCTTTCAAAATATCACGTCTTCTTTCTATGTTGCACAGCGGAAAGTCTTTAAAGCGACTCTTTGCTTCCATTTCCAGGCGGCAAATACGACACTAAAATTCTACTTTGCTTTTCTTTTGAATTTTTTTCAACTGAGAGATTTTGTCACCTGCCTGCAAGTCCACAAATGACCAAATGATGATGCTGAATTTTGAGTTCCAGACAATGGACGAGTTAGTAACATGAGCAGACCAGTAAAGAGAAGGTTACATGTGACAGCATTTGTTTGTTTGTTGGTTTTACTGTGTGTTTGATGAAGGATAAAAAAATCAGTGGTTCATGTAATATGGAGATGATCATAAATCCAGATTCAATCTGAATAAATGTAGCCAAATTGTATTGCCTTGAAGCTGCGCTGTTGTCATTTCAAAGGTTCAGACAGAATTGATGAAGCTCAAAGTGTTTCTCTTTAGGACACGAAGGCTGCAGACTCCTGGTCCAACGGATCGCCGACCAATCCCGAGCTCGGTGGGTTGTCCGTGTGTCACAGTGTCTTTGGGATAAACCCCACTTAACCCCGAGATGCTCCCGAGGGTGAGAGCCCAGCGCCAAGGTTGGTTAGTGATTGTGTCGGTGTGAGTGTGTGAGAAGGTGAATGAGAGTGAAGATGTCAAAGACGGCAACACTGAAACCGTGAAAGCAGGAAACAGAAAAGTGATATATGAAGCCACCTTTTGTGAACATGACAAAGGAGAATCGGCCTCTTTTTAAACTGATCTAAGCTTGATCTAACAATAACAATATACATGCGAGCAACATGATAGAATAACCCACAAAACACATTAACTTGTTACACGCGACCAGCAAAACAAACCTCCAGACTCTGCCGTGTGACACCAACCTTTCATGTAGAAATATTTGCGATAGTAATGCGCTCCCAGGTCGGCGTGCTCGATGAAGTAGTTGCTCTTCCCCTGCTGCTGCACGCTGCTCTCTCTGGGCTCCTCCAGCACGGACACCGCATCGTTGGGGGTCCGCAGGCTGGACCAGAGGCCCCTCCTGCCCTGCGAGCGGCCGAGACCCACCTGCTCCTCGCCCCCGGTCTCATTGCGGAAGTGGGGGCAGCTGAGGAGGAGCTCGTTGTCGTTGCCGTCGCCTTCGTCCAGCAGCAGCGACTGCTCAGGGTCATCGGGGTTCCCCCCGTTGCCCCCTCCGCTCTGAGCAGGTGAGGACGGAGTGGATTGGGAGAGGGGGCGCAGCTGGGAGGCAGCTGAAGCCCCCGAGGTGATGTTCTTTTTCCGCCCGATGCTGTCTCGGTTCGTGGCCGCCTCCGTCAGGTCAAACAGGATGCTCTGAACGTCGTAGTGGGCAAAGTTTCTCACCCAGGCTCCGCCTCCGAGGTTGTCGTACGGACCCGGCTGAGGGACTTGAGGGGGAACAGGTTTGGACTTTTTACTCAGGCCTTCGGGCTTCGGCGGCTTGGCGGGTTTCGGAGAGTCCCCAGTAGGAGCAGAGAGACCGCGGAAGAACCCGTCGGGCTCGGGCGGGGTGCCCTGAAGGCCTAAAAGCAGGAAGGGGTCTTTAAAGCGGAGGGCGTTCGGACTCAGAGGCCCCTGCTCGTCGGCGCCGGGCTCCTGGGCCTGAGTCTGCCTCTCCAGCGACGACAGGCTGCCGTACTCTCTGTGGAGCAGCACGACCGAGTCCCCCTGAGCCCCGGCCCCCACCTTCTCGCCCACCACCCGGGTCACTTTCCCCCCAGCCTTCACGGAGGAGTCCAAGTCCCCTAAGGTCACGTCGCTGTTGCTTCTCTGCATGATGTGGCCCCGGCCCACCGACCGCAGGCTGAGCCCCACGCGGCTCGGCGTGAGGCTGTCGGCCTCCGCTCCATCGCCGTCCCTCCTGGGGGGCCACTCCACCACGCCCGCCTCCGGCTTGGGCTCAAAGTTGACGGTGGCAATTGGCGGCCGCACGTTCTGCCGGCGAAACTTGCGGATGAAGAGGTCGTCTGACTGCATGGTGCCCGAGAAACGGTCCGGGCGACGGCTTCCTTCGCTTGGGGGTCCGGGCGCCTTTGTGCGGTCCCAGTCAAATTGGAGCCGTGGTCTCTGAGGTGCCGGCGGCGAGAAATGGAGACGGCGCGCGGCGAGATGGAAAATCCAGCTGAGCAGAAGCAACAAACGCACTCCTCATTCGCACCACTTAAAGCGAGCGAACCCTCTCAACCCTCGGGCTCTCACGGACGCCTCAGAGGGACGCCGCGCCTCGTCAATGAGTTCCTGGGTGCGAACGGTGAGGACGGAGGAGAAAATGCAGCCGCTGCCTGCCGATCCGGCGGTCCATCCAGGTGTGCAGACGTGCGGCGTTTGGGCGGTAATCCTGTGTGCGGGCTGCTCCTTCCTGTGGCGTGAAGATGAGAGGCTCATCACTGGTGCCTCTGTTCTCTGCGCGGGAGAGGCTCGGTCGGTGTCAACCCGTCTAACGCGGCGTCCATCGGTGGGCGCTCTTCAGCACCTGCAGCCTTCCTTTTGCTCTCGTCCACTGGCCACCTGCACAGAAACAGAGGAGGGTGAACGTCTTTCTCTCGTTCGCTCGCTCTCTCGCAGCCTCACATGCTTCATCATTCACCCACACTGCTACTAATTTTATATCGGCCGGCCTCACTGTACATCGAGCCACTTGTCAGAGTCTCCTGCAACACACTGTGGAGGAGAGACGCTTTGATAAACAAATGCTGAGCGCGAACAACAAAGCAGGCGAGCAGGTCTGACGTGTGTTTAATTGTTGAGTAATGCCTTGTACCTCTGTTTTCTGCCCCCCTCCCCCACCCCCCCACTATTATTCTTTCCTTCAGACACTTTCCGTTCCAAAGTTTCCCGAAATAGTTCCACAGCAAACTCAATGCACCCCACATCCACCCTGCACACGCTCACAATAGACAGTATTAACAGAGGGGAGGGGGCCTTCCTGGCTTATTGACAGGGCGCCAGCACACAGGAGGAGCAAGTGGAGGCTGCTATCTCTCACCCAGCTGTTACACACCTATACAACAAGACATTTTAACAACAGAAACTTTGCTTTCAAATGCAACATTTTCAGGACAGAAACTGTAATAGATAATGAATCATTACTCTCAGGCGACAGCTTTGTCGCAAGCCCGATCGACGTGTTTCGCTTGAGGGTTTGTTTTGCCGCTTACCCCGAAACTGAACTGCGTTGCAGCTACGCGTCTCCTTCTTCCTGTTCGCGCGTTGCCCGCGTCGGTCCTTTGACCAAACTGACGTCAATCAACTCAAGCCGAAACCTTTTGGTAGCTCTCAGTGAGCTACAAGGCTCCTTCCTGTCGAGCTCTTTCACATGCATCTCCTCCCTCGCGCCCTCGCAGCCTAAAGAGCAGGTGCAGTGGTGCAGAGCAGCTACCAGACACACACACACACACACACACACACACACACACACACACACACACACACACATGGTTGTGTTTTCACCACTTCAGGGGACATCATGCTGACTGAGAATGATTTCCTGGTGACACAGCTGAACCGTAACAGGCGCTTTGCCTGAACCTGAGCCTTATTTCACGTCTTTCGATGGAAATTTTGGGATTCGTCGTTTAGCGGACGGTAAAAACGTGGGTCCAAGACAGTAAGGGAGCAAGCGAGCAAAAAAGAGAGGGGAAAAAATACTCTGAAAGCACATGGGAACATGAATGTCCTCATTCTGCTGGTAATACAATCGCTCACACACACACACACACACACACACACAGAAGCATACGCTCAATTCTATGAAGTAGGAAAGTGGCATGAAGGCTTTGTTTCCCTTCCTCGCCCGCTCACCGCTGTCTCATTTCCCCACAGTAACACATCAGGTGCATTTAATTCCAGATTCTGCAAGAAAAAGTTTCGCTTAAGTCGGTGAAGACTTTCACACTGTTGTCCCAATCAGAGCTCGTCAGTAAACAGAGCTCGGGTCGCGTTATGTTAATGAGCTTTGAAGGCTTTACATTATATCCTGGTCTCCCAGTTGACACTTGATGCTCTTTCACATCAGCAGGAAGAGATGGTTAAGTGGATTATGTCGGCTCCTCAGAAAGAGGAAACTAAGCTCGTCTCGTATTGTTCTCTACAAAATGAGTCAGCATGTGATCGCTTTTAGTGCCTCGGTGTCACCTACCTTCCCATTTTAACTCTAATTTTAGCACGTTTCAAAGCTTTAAAATGATGAAAGTATTCTCTTCTGTTTGCCTGCTGGATTGCTTTGACTTTAACCCGTCGGGAATCTCTGATTTGCTCGAATCTTGACGGCGATGTGCACAAGCAATCGGAGGTTGTTTTAACTGCAGAACACAAAGTACCATATTCTGTGCAACTTCACAGCCGGACAGCCAGAGGATCCTGCAGTGAGTCCATTCTGGCCGCTGCGGAGCTAAAGTGTCTCAGTGACTGTGGACTTGCTACTGGAGCTCCTTGACTTTGGAGCAACCTTCCTGTGGGGGGGGGGGGGGTAAATGCTCCCCGATTCAGTGTCGTCTTCACAATCCTCTCCAAACAACTCACATCAATAAACTCGCTAATATGCATTTTATGTTTTACATATTTAAAACCACATTTATTTAGTTATTACAGATTATTTTCTTTGAGTATCTGTAATTTTTTACTTTCTCAAGCCAATTGCTTACCTGAAGTGTTCTGCAATCAGCAAGTGATGAGACTTGGTGAAACCTTGTTTTTGAAGTATTGAGCATCAAGGTTTGTATCAACAACAATGCGCATTTCCTTCTTTGCCAAGCGGACTGACCATCGGCGTGTAATGCAAGCCACGTGCAGTAGTGCTGAATGTAAATTTCTCCTCAGGTCATTCAATCGCACATCTTTTTTTTTTCCGGAGACAATACAGAGGACGCGACCTTGCGGGTCCCAGTGGGGCCTCGGCCTCTCGGTTTGTGCACGTGTCGATAAGGAAAGCTGGTGTTACGAACCAGCTGTGCTTCCCTCTCGCACGGGAGAAACAACGTAGAAAACATTTACGAAGTCTGCGTGAGACTGAAGATTTCACATGCAATAAGCGCTCAAAAGAAAGAGCAGGAGGCCGCATGCAACAAAACAGTGGATACGTTTGGAGAAGCACCTCAGCTCCACGCGGACTCCTCTGACCCTGACCGTCCAGGACTTTTCCGGCCACCTGACACACGACACCCGCGGGGGTCACACAGAGCTGCCTGTGTGCAGCGTCTGCCCAGCGCCAAGCTTTCTGACATTATAAACCTCCTCAGGTTTCTTTCTGGGAATCCACGGATGACCTCAAGCATGGTCACCCACGAGGGCGGCGGCGGCGGTGGCGGCGCAAAAACCGTCCGTCTGTGTCATCGGGTGCGACATCATCGTCTGCGCTGCTCGAGATAACCCTCAATAAGCGTGAGCAGCCCTTTATTTTCCCGACTCCTTCTTAAAGTGGGAGGGCATATTATTGGCAGCTGGCTCTTTTATTCCTCGAGACCACAGATTTCCTTCATGTTGCTCCAACATCAGAATGAACTTTCAGGGTCGGCCAGAAAACGCTCCTGTTCTCCACCGACACAGCGCGGGCGTTCAACTTGGACACTTATTACTCAGTGCTGTTGTGGAAAAAAAAAAGAAAAAAAGAAGCCCATGTTCCTGAGCCTCTGAAGACCCCCTAACCCATGAATCAGTACTTGTTCCTATAGCAACCGTTCCGGTGCCCACCCTGGATGTTGTATAAAGGGGGCTTTACAATAATAACCCTGTTTTGTCAAACAGAAAAGGCTCCACTTTCTGCAGAGTTGGCCTCTGACTCAGGGAGCTTGTGACGGTGACCTCTGTTGTCGTCGTCACAACGCGAGCAGAAAGCAACACAAACACCCAGAGCCGGGAAATTACTCCAATAAAAATAAAATGCAGGATGATAACCAGACGACTGTGGAGCTCCTCAAGCTTTTCATGACTCTTCCAGAGAAATATGATCAGGATGGCGGGTGTCAGCGCCAATCGGCGATTTTAGGAAGAATCAAATAAAGGGGACTCGGTCATCGTCTCTTCAAACATCCTACAGCAATGGCCAACTTTGATGATAACCACAAGAATGTCATCCATTATCAAAGAACTAAACTGAGGTCCAACATTTTCCTGAGAAGATATTTTGAGATTTTATAACGGAGATAACGTTCAATTTTTAATGGGTGTCTCTGAATAAAGTATTCACAATTCATTTCGGACTAAAATGAAGCTAAAACTGACTGTCTTCCACTCCATAACCTGTTCAAAGGATCATGTTATTATATTTGTTAATACTTGCTCAAAAGATTAGTTCCTTCTTAGTTTTTTTTTTCAGCGACTAAGAGGTGAATTCTAATGAAAAACCGCCATCATTTCTTTCCTTTTCTCGAACTCTGTTAATCAGGAGCATAAAACGGTTCTTCCCGGCAAGGTTTTGATCACATCATGAGGTTAAACATGTCCGTTTCTTACCGTGTGAGGAATACGGCGTCGTCGGTCGGACCTCCACTCGCCTGCACAAGTGTTTGTGTTACCTGCCTGTTGTTTCTCTGAAGAGTGACCCCCCCGCCTTCACTCAACACAAGCTGATCTCTGCGTCCCACTATAGAGAAGTTTGCAAGCAGCTACCTTACTTGTATACAAAGTGAAGAGGAAATGGATTGTTGTGCACCCCCCCCCCCTCCTCCCCTTTCAACTTTCATCTCAGCTTATTTGGCCTCTCATTGTAATTTCTATTTCCTGCTGCACGCTCTCTTCTCACAGTTTAAATGTCAGTGTGCGGTACATCCTCCCAGCGCAAAATCAGCCAAGCTTCGTCATTCTCAACAGCTGTGTTTTGATCCACGAAGCAACTGCTACCGATAACACAAAAAAACAACAACTGAATAATAATGAGCTGAAAGAGCCTGCGAATAAATATGGTTCGAGACTGAAACCCTGAACGTGATCAAAAACGGATGATTTCATGATAGCCGGACCAAAAGAGGAAATAAAGCGCATTGATGACTTGCTTTTTATGATTAAGTGGTTTTAGTGAAGGTTTTTTTGCAGGTTGCCTTGTTCGTTTGGTCGTATATGCTTATAAACGATTGCTTTATGAACAGTTGACCCGATATCACTGTGTGTGTTTGCGTCTAAACGGGTTCGAGCAGAATCTCTTCAAAAAAGCTGTCAGGTTTGCGAGCGTCCATCCTTATCAGAACTGCTACAAACTGTGGAAACACATCCGAGCCGAATGTTGCCCACAGAGTGAATTATGCGGAGGCAGCATCCACCGGGATTCTCCACATGGACTCCACACCGCGAAGGACGTCTCCGCGCGTCACCCGTCAGCCGTTGATGGAAACCATGCTTGACCCCGGACGCTCTCTGGACCACAGTCCTATCGCCACATCGCCAGAAGCTTGACCCTCAACCGTGCCGGGCAGCAGAAAGACCTCAACGCTTCCCATTAAAGTGCTGCAGGGCGACGCTGCATGATCTGGAAATGTGTGCGATGTTTCACATCTCCATTTTCTGGCCATTTTGCCCAAGACAGTAAATTATCTACGGACAAAATGCATTTTAAACCAGTGCAAACAAAATCTTAAACTTAGATCATAAACTTAGTTGAGTTGATCGAAATAAACAGTTTTGCCACAGAGTATGTCGGACATGAAGCTGATGCTCTCCAGGATTTTTCCTTTTTTCCCCCCCAAACATATGAAATTTCCACGGAGACCACCGGGAGGCTGCGCGCCGCCGCTGCCCTCCACGGGTTCACTCGTGGAACCAGAGCCAGTCTCCATCCCCGGGAAAACTCAATAATGCATGTAGACAGCGGTGTTTAATCCTGCCGCCCTGAACTTAAAACTCAGCCCGTGGATGCTAATGATCCCGGTACTGTGCTCACTCGCTCCAGTTAAGCCAGACTCTACTTAGCTGAGATTTCGCATCTTCGTCTGCCGAACAAACAGCAGTTTAGGGCGGGCAAAAACCTTCGAAAGCAGTCGAAGGCTCGGGATCAGTTTTGGCTTGTGACAGGGACACGTTTCTCTAAATTCCACTAAAATGAGGGTCATTTCCATCAGAGTGAAAGCTGCACTTTCTGTGTCCATTCAAGGCCTCTGTTGAACTATATTTAACCAATCACCATTGTTCCCATGTCAGCTCGTGAGTAGGCATCTCGTTATGAATTCAAAATTGAAAGAATTTGCATTTAGACAAACACTGACTCCGGAAAACTTTGCATAAAGCCGCTTGGACAACATATCTTTTCTTTGTGTGTGTGTGTGTCTCTCTCTCGACTCTAAACGTCCTCCAGCCTCAGTGTCTTTCTTTAACCAGTGACACTGTGTGAGCCCCACTTCCACGTTAAAACCAGGACAAGGTTAACGGCCCTCTGGTGTTCGACGTCAGGGCAGAAGAGGAAGTCCGAGGGGGACTCGTATCAAACCCGCCGTTTTGGGGAAGTCATGGCCGCCTGAATTATTCTGCACCCACTCGTGCGAGTCTGCGTCCTGTAAAACAGGAAGTGGAGACTGACTTTTGAACCCCGGAGAGGATGAGTTTCGTCATCGTTCCTGCTCGGCGCTTCACTTCCAGACCTCCTGCAGCCCAGCTGCCACGCTGCTGCTTGAACTAACTTTCTGACTTAAGGACCTCAACCAACCCTCAGCCCACGTGGTTTGATCATAATTAGTGCTGACGGCACAGGCGTTTGAAGTCCCTCACCGCGAAAAGAAAGACAGCGTCCTTCTCGCCGACGCTCCACATCTGATCTGTTCTACCTTCAGGTGGAGCCGCAGCAATCGGCTTAACAGCTTAGCGACAATTAGATCTGATCAGTGACAAAAGTTGCGCTTTTACTGCCGGCTTATCAACTCCATCACAACGAGAGGCACGGCTCGGTTTTTCACAGAGTTGCCCAATAACGCTGTCGCCCTCGTCTGTGAGGGGAAAAAAAAAAGAAGACGAAAACCCAAACCAAACTTGCAAAACACACCACCTGCCCGCATCGATGACGCAAGTCTGTCAGAGCAACAAACGCGATGAGAAAATGACACACGAGTATGAAGAAACCAGCACCGAGGTCCGGGTCTGAATGTGATTAAACCGCTGTCACTTCTTGTTTGGAATGAGCTCCACTTCACACCTCACATTGAACTCAGTTTGCACTCAACACCTTCCGCTTAATGGGAGTGCATCATGTGCTAAATATCAGGCTATTTGGATCATTTGCTTAAAGATCGTTTTTTTGCCTCCTGAGTTTCGGTGGCTGAGCAGGATTTGCGAGCACGGCTGAACCTTTAAACGATCCGGTTTCGGAGTCTCCGGGTCAGACGCTCCCGTGTCACCATCTCTCCCTGTAGTTAAAAGCCTGCCTTGCCGATTCTTAACCACAAGGTCTAAATCAACTCCTAATAGTGATTGATTTTGGGAAATTCAAAGCCGGGCCGAGCCCCGCTCTCGATATTGATCGCACGCAGCCCTCCAACATTCGGGATCAGGTTGCATCGCCGTTTCGCTCGCGAAAATGTGACAGTGAGCCGAAGCGGCCGTGATGCTTTTAAGGGGAGTAAATTTGTATTAATATGGTTGGATGTGATTCAGAAAATGAGTTCATTCTGATGCCCGACACTTGTTCTGAGGCACCACAACCACCCCCCAAGCCCCCTCTAACCCCCCCTTGCTGAACCTCCTCCCCTCCCACCTCCATCACCACACTGCGGACACTGAACTGGGCCAAGTCCCGGGGCTTTTAAGTGGATGTTGCTGCTGCTGCACTCTTTCTCTCTTTCTCCCCCCCCCCCCCTCTCAAAGTGTTTTATCTCTCTTTTGCATTCAAACTGTTTCGCAAATGTCAGTCTGAAGTATTGCTCCCCGAAGGCACATAAACCTGCATCCCTCTGGCTCCTGCTGTTCAATAGGCTGACACATAAAAAAACGCAAGATACAACAAACACGACTCAAGGTTAGAAGAGGAAAAATGACAAGTTCTGAAGAACCTAAAAAAATGATCTCGAATGAGCGGAGTTTGAGCTCCGGGTTTATGAACTTTCGCTCTGATGGTGTTTTCGCCGCACTGCGAGGTGACGCCGACGTCACACGAGCAGTTTGATCACTTTTAGACAGCTTCTGTGGTTATTTGGTCCGAGTATCACGGTAAAAGTCTCATTAAGCCCAGTCGAAAAACCCACCGAGCGATCACTTCACCTGTCTTCCTCCTTCTTGGCTTTTCAGTGTCTAAAGCTTTACGAAGCCACTTGCGTGCCGCCTTTAATGATTTCCTTGTGCTGTGTGTCAAAGACGAGATGACATTCGGCCCCAAAAATGTGCTGAGGAAAATACAGTCAAAATGCTAAATACCAGAGAAAAGACCAACCAGCAAACAGCGTCTGTGAAATGCGCTCTTTGTCTGCGGGGGCTCTGCTGTGTGGCTCTGTTGTCATGGTCATACGCTGAGGTCAGGACTCCCTCAAGGCTGCGCAGATTTCAGCGGCCGAGTCGCCATACGGCCAAATACCTTTAATACGACCGAGCTGCTCTTCCTCTGATATGCCCTTCAAAAAATTGAAAATAAGTCCTCAGACTGATGAATTATTAACGAGGCTGGGCAGCATGAGGGCGAGGGTTACCGTGATGTTAATTATTCATTGTTTGGTCGCTCCCTCGTCCAGTCTCATACCACTGATGATGCACGCGCAGACGCAGCACTTGATCTCTCGTGATTTATGTCCGAGTTGTGCGTTGGACTTGTCTGTGCGCCTCTTCCGCCTTACAGTTAAACCGGGACGCTTTAAAAGGTCATTCCACGTATGACTTCAGTGGCGTCTGGTCCAGTTTCAGTTCATTTTTGGCCTTCTTGCGAAGAGACGCGATTTGAAGAAATGACGCTGCTGGAGCCTGAAAAAAAAAACAGCATCGGGGAGTCCAAGCTAAGAGCAGAGACTCTGCACAGGTTGCTTTGTGTTATTTCTACCCCCCATTAGTAAGCGCGAAGAGGAAGTATGCTCAGAAAAGCTCCGTCTGTGGTATTGTCCATAATAAAAACCCGACTTCCTTTTGTAATAAGTGGTCTGATCTTTAAGCTCAGGCACCGCAAACACAATACGAAAGCCGAACGCTATTGTTCCGATCAGAAACCTACGTGCTGCTTTGACGAAGGTACCCGAGTCCTACTATTGTTGGACGTGCTTGCGGACCGTGACACCGAGGCTGCGCGCTGGCAGAGCGCCGCCACTTCCTGTGCGTCTGAAAATACACCTCGCAGCGGACCGCGGGTGTGACGGAGAGACGGGCCAGAGAGGTCCCAGGCCCGAAGCGGACGTGGGCGATGGTGTGAGAGCCCGTGTGTCTTTGCTGACTCCATTAAAAATACTGCGGCCCAACCTTCGCACATGTGCCACACTGTCGACGCAGGGACAGGAAGAGCAGCTGGCCCTGTGTGACTGTCCTGTGTGTGTGTGTGTGTGTGTGTGTGTGTGTGTGTGTGTGTGTGTGTGTGTGTGTGTGTGTGTGTGTGTGTGT
>JASSRZ010000006.1:7743154-7753855 GCA_032164315.1 Malacoctenus gilli | reverse complement strand
AAAAAACAGGAATGTCAATGTGTCAGTAAATTTGAGAATTTGTGAATTTTTGTTTATTACTCCCATTGTTATGCCCCTACAAACGTTATCAGATGTTAAATAACATTTTAATTTTCATTAGAACTTGAATGAAAACTGTCGAAATGGCAGATGATGTCTCAAGTGTCAAACATTAGTTTATGATTTTTCTATGCGTTTTGTTGATCCTTAGCTCAGCTGCAGCAGTAGGACGTCGAAATGCTAAGTTGGACTTTGAATCTTCGTAAGGATGAAACACAGCGCCAGGATCAGCATGAGGACATCTGAATGTCTCCGCACATTGTCCGGCTGAGTCACTCCGGCGGGTTATTGGAGGAGTGTGAACTTCCTCTGCGCCTTCATGGGGGTTGATCGGACTCCGCCACGTGCCCGCAGAAAAAAAAAAATAGGCGAGACCTGATCTTGTGTTTGACAGGTTGGAGCAGAGCTGCAAGAGACGCGGCCGATGACGGTCATGCAAATGAGGAGATGGCGCGGTTCGCGCGCAGCCAACTAACAGATTCGTTTTCAAGTAGAGTTGTTGAGGAAACCATCATTTTCACTTCCCAAATAACTTTCTCCATGTCGAACTGAAAATGCGAAAGATTTAACCAGTAATGAATTACAATCGGGAACATATCGAACCTTCTCATACCTGGTTTGGCGATAGTCGGTTGGAATCAGCGTGTTTTGATGAGACGTCATGCTGGTTTCCAGACTTGATCCAGAGTCGGAGTTCATTTGTGGCTCACACGCACACACGAAGGCCGTCAGCAACTGCAACCAATCAACACAGGTATTACATTAAGCCTTCAATAAATATCACTCGCGGCTTTCTTCGGCATGTGGTTTGACCTTTCCAATTAAACTCAACGGGAAAAGTAACATTGACAATAGCGCCCACCTGTGGTGACACTGAGAATAGGCAGTGTCACAATGAGAACTTGGACATGGTGTTGGGGACGTGGACCTCAGCTTAGTTGACGTTATTTCTGTAAAGAAAACTACAGATTACAAAGAAGTCCATTTAAATTCTGACCTGTGATACAAGGCAGGATTGTGTTACCCATCAATGAGACTTGTAATCACATTAAAAGCAGGAAAAACTGATACTAGCGTTTGGAAACTTCAGGATTCAGCAGGTTTGATGAACGTGGGCAAGACAAAATGCAATAACTTACCGCTTTGATGAAGAACAGCTCAGAGGCTGAGAGCTGCGTCAGCTTGTGGACTGCGGTGACGAATAACGCATCAGTCTCTCTTCATACGCCATATTGAGCTTCTTCGGATCTTCGTGTTCTGACGGCTGATTTCATCAAAATGAGAGTTTTGTTTTATTTCAACTAATTTACACAAAATGTTTGACCTTTCAAAGCATGAAAAGGTAGACGTATATCAGCAAACTATGTCTACTTATAGGAGTATTGTTTGATTGTTTGGCTTTTCAAAATAAGATGATCAGTGAGAGGAGATCTGTGAGAGGATGAGTGCGGAATCAAAAACCGGAACAAAGATTTTGAAACTTTTTTTTTTTTTATCAATTCAACAACCTTTTTCATATCAAACGTTCAAATGATACTCTCAACTGTGGTTCACATAGATATACTAAATAAACTCAAAAAAAAAAACAACTTTTTTTTTTACATGTAAACATAAAGCACAAACTCAAAGTCAGATATCACTTTTAGGTCTTTTCCTGGTCATCTTGTGCAGCCTGCTTGACATTGAGTAAAAAAAAAAAGAAAAAGAAAAAGCAGAATACAACTGTACACTAAATTTACATTCCTCTAACAGTTCAACATGGCTTCTGTCTTCAGTATGTACAGTCACAGGGAGCAAAGGTTAACGAAGGACACGTGATTTGTCTCAGTGATCAAGACGGGGAAACGGGGTGAGATCGGAGACGACACGCGGACTTTATTTACCACAAACCAACTGTGTAAAAAACACTTCCATCAATTCAAGTCACAGCAAAATGAGAAAAACATTTACTCTAGTGGGAGGAATCAACCTGAACTTCTTAAACCTCACTGTTAAAAACGGGTTTTTAAGTGTGATCCCCAGGCTGTTGACTTGAATTTACACACTTTCACTAGCGAGACAACTTGGAAGAATCGTCAGTCTGAAGCATTTGGGAGGAAACTATTCAAGCCTTTGTGCTCTGTTAGTTCGATGATGGTGAAATTTAGGCACTCGAAGAGGATTGCTAAGAAATCAACATTACTATGTGGAGAAGAGTCATTTCAACGAGTGTGTCTCACTCACAAAACACATCTCGTTATGATTTTTCTCTGATCAAACTCCCACATCCCAGAAAACCTCAAACTGTCTGAACAAAAGCTCTCATTAAGGTAAAAAAAAAAAAAAGGAGACTCTCCTGGAGTGCCGCTCAAAGCTTCAACTATTGTACAGCTTGATGCAAAGAAGTTAAAAACATTATTGAAAAGGGAAAGAAGGGACCAGTCTGGAGGAGTTTAGTGTTTGGTGGCGTTTAAAGTCAGAGAGCAGCAGCAGCAGCTGCAGAGCCTCTTCCTCCTCCTCCTCCTCCTCGCTGTCGCGCCACTTCAGAGTGATCAAGAGAACCTACGGTGGCCACAACACTCACCGGAAATAGAAAAAAAAAAAAAAAAAAACACTTGGAGCTGCTGCGAAAACACGTCTGTGCAAAATAAGGGGTTCTGTGGGAGGTCTAGTTCTAACGAGATCAGTGGAGGGTCACAAAAACAACTCTGGCATCTTTGATTCTACGTTAAATAAAAATGGATATATATATTAAATTATATGCGATTTTTCCGCAAGGAGGTCGTCTTGATTCCTGCATCCTGGTCCTTTGACTTTAGTTTGAAAAGCCAACAGTGATGTTACTCGAACGTCATTCAGGAACTTTGTTGGACTGCGACTACAATCAAACCTGTCTGGGGTACATAAATAACTATGGTTGCAACATTGAAACTATGCAGGTGACAGTTTTGTGCTTCTGTTGGTCAAAGCATCAACGACAGCAAAAGCAAGAAAAGAGCCTTCGAGTTTGACAAAACGTGGGCTCGTTGAGCTGCGGAACAACTTAATGGAGAACGAAACTGGATCTAGAAAATGACCACCAGGTGGTTGGGTTCTTTTGCAATTTTCGCTTATATTTTACACTATTAAACAGACACCTTCTGTCCATTTTAAAGCACTGTTTTGGTCCATCAACAGGCTTTCTTGCACAGTAAAAGGTGGGGTTTTTTTGTTGTTGCTGTGGCGTTTTGATTATTCAGTCTCTGGTTTCTTTCCTCCCCGAGTTTGACAGCTTAATTCTGAATCTCCTCATCGCTTCTTAATCACAAGCCACACTTGGTGCTCTACCACTTGCCCCTCTTGCTCCAGTCCTTGGGCGTGAAATGGAGGCACTTTGAATCGATGCGAAGGTGCCGCTTCTGCATCGCTCGCTCGTGGCCGTCCACAATGTCCTCTGAAAGAGTCAGGATGTACTGACCCTGCAGTCAAAAAGAACAACACAAAGTCAGCGTCCATCCTCCACAACACAGAGGAGCGCTCTTTAAACTGGATGCACAGCGTGTATTGTGTCACTGCGGTTTGCTTCATGCGTGGACAGTCACAACCGTGGAATCCGCCGCTCAAATCTTGAACTGTAAAATGTGTTTTCGCGCAGCAGCCCACAGAGATCGGCTTCTGCTGTTTATCAGTTTTCATTTCAGAGCATTTGAGCGCCTCTCAGCGGAGACACCCGAACTGTGACTCGACACTCTGAGCAGGTCTCTCACCTTGTAATAGTTGATTAGGTTGAGGTACTGAAGCGTTGAAATGACATCTTCTTTCTTTACACTCGTGATCTCGCTGATCTCGCTGCAGGGGAACGAAAAGACGGCGACATTTCAGCTCTGAGCGAGTCTCTGGGGAACCGTGGGGGAGAGAGAGAGGCGGCGACGTACTTGATGGTGATCTGCGGCCTTTCTCCGTTGTCGGGTTTGAGGTCCATGAGGATCTCCAGGATGGTCTGAGACCAGTAGGAGCGATAGGACAGGAGACCCAGGTCAGAAAGCGGCTTCTCGGGAGTGCCCGTCTTCCCCTCGACTTTAGAAAGCTCGTAACCTGAGAGGGGAGCACATCGCGGTCAGAGGAGCGGCGGGCGCGGAGACATGTTCGCTCGCGAGAAGGCGTCAGACTCTGCACTCACTGAACTCGATGAGCAGTTTGCCGTAACCTCTCCGCTGGTACGGAGGCAAAGTCAGGATGCAGGCAACGTTGTAATCTTCAGTCGACTCTTTTTCCTGCGAACGGGAAACAGACGTGAGTTTCCGACTCACTGGCAGGACGGAGGCCGGGTTCGTCGCGTGCTGCAGAAAATACCTTGGAGAAGTATCCCACTATGTGAAAGCCTTTGGAGTCGTACTCTGTCATTACGTAGAAGAGGAAGGGGTCTGTGTCGTAGTATAATGTTTTGTGGTCCAGGAAACACTTTGCAAGTAAACACAGGTTCTGGGAATAATTCTGGAAAAACAGAAAAGACACAAATTAGTTTAAAATGCGCACACAAAACATTTTAAAATGTAGAAGTTTAATAAAAAGGAAACAGTCACCAACTTTGTTTTTCCTGCCGTCAATCTCAAAGAAAGAGATTGTGCCTTTGCGATAGATCTCGTTGCCCGGAGGATGTCTTAGATTACACTTTGTCTTAAAAACAAAAGAAAACGACGACACGTCAGAGCCGTGTGGGAAAAACTGAAGGAGTCTGAACGTCAAAACCGACAGAAACTCGTGTCAGCAGGAGCCCAAAAAGATTCTCACCAAATGTCTCTGGAGACACTTGAGGCTTTTCAGATACTTGAGGCAGAATTCACAGAGGTAGAGGATGGGCAGTGCGGTCAGTTCCTGCGGGTACGGCGAGAAGTACCAAGGCTTGAGCCGGTGCCGCCCGAGCTCGATGCACTCGATGTTTTTCATGCGGGTGACGATGTCGTCGTGGCTGCGATCGGACACCAAGCTGCCGGTCATGCGGGGGGCAGTCGGGATGCCGTCCGAGCTGTCCTGGGAGTCCTGAGGACAAACAGCAGCGACGTTACAAACACTTGCCGTTCAGCTGTTCAGCTCAGAACGATGTGAAACAAGCTGTACTTGATTGAATGCACTGAAGTTTATTCTTTACATTTCTTGAGGCAACATCACAGTTGTTGTACACTAGGGTCAGAGGTAAGCAGGACCTCTGGTTTACCGGACCCACTAAGGCACAGCTGAATGTTGGACAGCAACACACAATCAACGGGCAATAAAAGGAAATGAAACAGACCTCTGGTGGTGGTAGAAAGACACTGGCACTTTGAGGGTTGTTATACTGCAAAACCTTTATCATCTAGCAGAAAAAAGACACAAAAACACAGGCTTTTGGAAACTAGAGAGGGGAATAAAAGGACTGAAGTGGTTGGTTCAGGGGGCAGATTGTAACCAGTGTTCAACTTCAGTGTGATGCTTGGAGTTTCAGTGTAGTCAAGGGGGGGTGAAAGGAATGAATGAAGGGCTGCACGCACAAATGTTCAGTTAATGTGGGTTAATTTGATTGAAGTGCAAAAAATCCACAGGATTGTAAAAGACCGGATGACCGGAGCATCGACCACAGCAACACACTCAACACACTAGCCGAGCTGCTGCTGTGTGAACAGCTCGATGGCCTTAGAAAAGCAAAGTGAGGGTGGAACTGCAGCAAAGACGACGCCGGCCACCAAATATGAAATACGGGTTGGAATTCACAAGAAGACAAACGGCAGCTGTCAAACGGCTCCAAAGTAAACAAGGAAAAAACAGACGCATGTATTTCTGACGCTGAACACAAACACGCTGCGGAACATCGAACTTCATGCAGGGTCGACCCGCCTCCAACCACACAGGATTTCAAACAGAACTGGAATGAAAAATAACTACACTTCACACGAAACATTTTTCGAAAGTGACGAGTTAAAACTAAACAAATCTCAATGAATGAAATAAAGTGTATGAGTACAAACACATCGTTTTATAGTTATGTTATTTGTTGGTGTGAAACTAAACACAAATGCAAGTAATGACTGCTGGTGGCACCAGCAAAGAAACAACAAAAATAGAAGTTTTCTGTCTGTAATTTTTGTGCAGCATCATTTGTGATGTTTTTATTCTGCAGGTTATTTCGTTTGTTGATAGATCAGAAGATAAAATCATTTTTGCACATTTTCGGTGCAAAACTGTAAATGATTCTGTTAGCGATTGCACTGAAAATGATCTTTGAGTGAATTCTAACAGTATTTTTGTTGACAAAGCTTAAAATGAAGCTAATAAAAGGAAGCCGGCTTGTACGGAGGTCACTCACCTCGTCTGGTCCCCCGCAGTTAGCTTTCCTCTTCCTCCCAGGCTGAGGGGGGATGATTCGTCTGGCTGTGCCGTTCTGTTGATAAGAAAAAAAATAAAGAGTTTAGAAGTGAAGGAGGGGGAAAAAAGGCTCAGAGATGAAATAAATCTGGGAAAGTGTTCTCTACCGTTGTGAGCGAGGCGAGCTGGTCATGGTCCTCGCGGGATTTGAAAGTGTTTGTCTCTCTCACCACAGGAAAAACAGATGCCTGAGGGGCTTCAGCTGGAGTTGACAGAGTGGTAACGGGGGCAGCCGGGGATACCTGAGTCGGCACGGCGGGAACAGGCTCCACTTTCCTCTTTTGTAGCAAGCAGACGTCGTTAGACACCCGGCTGCTGGAAGTCTGCACACACAACAAACACCAAATCAGAAACGCGTCCCTCAAACAGGGTCTTCCCCCCTAAATCACAGCATCATCCCCAGAACTATCAGATTGAGTTTATTAAAAGCACCAAAGGTCATGAGGAAAAGCTGGGTGCTCCAGTTTCAACTCATGAACGAGTGCCACGTTCAAATCAAGGTTCATTTGGAGCAGTTTTGAGGCGTGACAAGAGCCAAACTCCGTCTAACCGCCACAGCAAATCAAATTGAACAGGTTTTTCCAATTCCTGGATCTACTCGTCCAATGTGAATTACGCCCCATTTAAACCTGGTATTAAGATGTGATGGACACGGGCGTGTCCTCGGGAGTCCCATTAACCTTCTGCACCCTTTTACTTTCCTAACAGGAACGGCTTTGCGCTCGCTCGTTGCTCCTCCATGAGCGTCTCGCTGCTTGAGGTCATGTAATTGTGATTTTCCATTTTGATTCAAAGCCCGCTGATAACGCATGGATCATAATCCACCTTCAGCACCCCTTCGATGGAGGTTTACAACGAGCGCAAAGCAAGACGGCTCCCGTGAAGGACTGAACTGTGGCTGGACGCGTTCCCGTGCCAACTCGACACATCTGCCTTTCGCGACATCCCGCCTCCTTCTACTCAGACAGATTCAGCCCTCAGCTGTGGGTTCACACAGGACACACGTTAACACCAGGTTTAAAAGAGGTCTCAGTCATTTCTGGAATGGGTAAATTCAACTTGTACCGGTGTGGGGAGGGTTTTGCCTCTGGAAGGAGCTGTGGCAGATTGTAGGTTGAGATCTAGACTCTTCCTCTGAATCGAACAGAAAGGAAGAGAAGGAAGGGGGTTAACTGACAGTCATGTTAACCCACAGACTCTCACTCAGCTACAACAGTGACTTGAGTAATTCAGCAACACATCCTGAAGACAAAGAGGGTTGAATGGAAGTTGAACGGATCCTCGGTTTGTTGTTTGGAGAAAAGTCTTTGTGCTGAATGAATGAAAGCAGCAATTTCAGTTGATGTGATCAGAAAAGATCAACGTGAGAGGCAACATTCACTCAGTGGAGGCTTCCATCTAGTGAGTATTGCTGTTTTTCTGCCAGCAAACGAAGCTGCACGTGACGTGCAGATGGTCGGTTTTACTGCAATTCACATTAAATACAGTGTTGAGAGTGTTGCAGTCATGAGGAATAATTACAAACTAAATCATACATGTCTGATCAGCCAAGTGACATCATAACATTACAACATATAAGCTCACTGAAAACTCTCCTCTCTCTGATTCACCCCATAACTCTCAGTGACTCATTCCTTTCTACAGCTGCAAACACGACGATGTGCAAAAAGCTGGCAGTTCTAAGATCAGGTATTTCGTTGCCAATGTGTGAGAGCCTCACATCGGTATTGGACGGAAGTCCTTGCTGCCGTGCGCCACACTTACCACCACCACCACCTCTCGTTCTGGTGAGCTCGGACGGGAACCTGACAGACCGTTTTTGGTCGGCGTTTTGGCCTCTTTCTTGGGGAACTGGAGCTTCTTCATGTCCAGCCTGTCCGACGTGACCCACTCATCCAGCCGCTTGTTGACTTTAAACGCAAGCAGATTCAACCAAAAAATGCTCAGATTCGGGTGCATCCACCAATGAAAGACTTGAAGACTAAATAGCGACTCGCTCCTCTGACGTGACGAGTGAAATTGTCAAAGACAAGCAGGATGAAGACAAACGATACTCACAGTCGATGTAGTGAACATAGTAGAGTTTTCTGGAGGAGACTTCCTTCACACTGAGAATTTCAGCCAACGCTGTCAAGAGATGTAAAGGAGCGGAACAAAAATGATTCTCAGATAAAATAAAACATCCAAAAATATCCAGTTTAAGATTAACAATGACAAGAATAAAAGAATTGTTGTGCACCAAAATGTTTATTGCGCTGACATTAAGTAGTGAGACATGAACAAATAAAACACAGTATTAAGAGGACCTTGTAGAGATGAAACACAAGGACTCTTAATATACTCAGCGTTATGTTTGTAGCGACTTCTTATCCTGTGTCACATAATTTCATTCTCTTTTAAGCAAAGAAGGAAAAAGGCTAAATAAAAATATGAATTCTCATCTCTTTGATGAGAGAGTAATAAAACAAGAGATATAGAAATAGCAACTGTTGAAAAGCCTGACATGTTTATCAAGTCGTGTTTGTGCTGACTTGTTCAAATGGTGATGCTTTCAAATGAGCCCACTCTAAAGTTAAAAACAGTGATAGAAACAACTGTCACACCTCGTCCTGTTGATTTTGAATATTGTTATATATATTTATAGGGGAGGAAATGAGGGTGGGTTCAGACCCCCAGAGAGCTCAAACACAGTCCTGATCAGAAGGCAGGTGAAGCCCCCACTGATGGATGAACGCCACTTGTAAACATCACTGCTGTCACACATGTTTCTAAGTGCGTTCATGGTAATAAAATCTACTTTGTGGATGTGTCACTCAGTGACATGAGGGTGTTTAAATAAGCTGAATGAATGAGCGTGGCTTCAGCGCGGCTCAGAGTGAGCCTGTGAGACCGGTGTGAGTGCATGTGTCCTCAGAGTGTTTACACCGCTCCGAGCGGAGGCCGCGGCTTCCCCCTAACAACAGCTGAGGCTCGCTGCTTAGCATTAGCTTAGCATCCAGAAAACAAACGGACAACACTTACGCCACTCGTCCTCGTGCTCCTGGTTTTTACGGAGGACCGGGAGGCGACAGCCCTCCACGATCTCGACCTGTACAAAACAACGTGTTAGTGGGCGCCCTGAAACCGACCAATGTTTGAAAAATAACGTTTTATATTCCGAAAACCTACCGACGACGAGTTGTCCGCCATTTTCGTCATCTGTGCGAGCAGGAGCGGGGTGTTGTGGGAAAATGCCGGTCCTCGACAAAGAGGAAGTAAACGTCGAGAGATAAACGCCGCAACAAACCAACACCGTAAAACCATCCCTGAAGTATTTGTTTTTGCTCCTTCCAAAAAAAGCCCCAACTTTATTGACTACTTTAGTGATCCAGACGTAACAGCAACGTAACAAGACAACGCTTGTTTTTTGTGTATTTTTAACAAATATCAGATGTATTCAAATGTCCCTCTCCCACACATACGTTTACAAGATGTAAATTGTCTGCTTTTATATAATCTTTGCTGTTGTCATGGCATCAACTGTGCTTTACCTTTTGTTTGAATTGTGATCGTTTAATTATTTCAGTGAAATAAGTGGTTATCTTGACTATTCAGGCGAATACTATGGCTCAATTTAGTTCAGTAAAAAAGTACCTATGTCCAAGTATCCAAAGTAATCTATTCACCAAGTAAAATAGATGCAAGAAATGATACAAGAGTGTGTTTTTAATGATCATCAAACCTTTTTTAAGTGGAGGATTATTGTATGTGATCTATTTCTCAGGGCGTTGTCAGTTTAGCCAGTATGGTAATGCATCACGTTGTTAACAGCCTTCAGAGTTTCAGCTACTTCTGTAGCTCATTAGGAGATGCTCACAAACCACCAGCTGTGTGCAACAACTTGAGTGTTTGGAGTCTACCAGAAGCTTTAAACTCTAATCTCATCTCTTGCTGCTCTCGTTAACTGGATTCAAGTGAGGCCGTGGTGGGCGTGGAGGGACTTTTTTGCGACTTTAAGGAAGTAATTCACATGAGCTGCGTTTGAGTTAAACACCTCAATTAGAAATGACAAAGGTTATAAATTATCTTTATTATAATCCTTGAAACAGCGTTCAGTATACAGAACTTGCATTTTTTGAGTTGAGAAACCATAAATTAAACTGTAAATGGAAAATTATAGCAGACAAAACAAAACAAAGGAAAACCTGTTAAACAGTCTTCGATGTCATCACAAATAATTCTCCCGAAACTCAGAGCTTTCTGTTGGGGGGGGGGGGGGGGGCGCCGGAAAATTTTTTTCCATGC
>JASSRZ010000006.1:7712085-7741430 GCA_032164315.1 Malacoctenus gilli | reverse complement strand
TGTGTGTGTGTGTGTGTGTGTGTGTGTGTGTGTGTGTGTGTGTGTGTGTGTGTGTGTGTGTGTGTGTGTGTGGATATAAGGTGTGCATGTGTGTGTGTGTGTGTGTGTGTGTGTGTGTGTGTGTGTGTCTGTGCAAACGAACAAAGCGGAGAGGAAACTCAAATCATTCTAGTTCAGAGGCACAAAAACTGCCCAGCCAGCATTTCAAGTATCTAGCATTGTTTTTAGACAACACACATCTGTCAGACATCAGCAAAGCAGAGAGAAAGAGAGAGGAGGCGGAAGAAGAGGAGGCAGAGGAGGAAGGGGGGGGGGGGGGCCTCCGATCGCAGCTCGAGGGGGGGGGGAGGCAGCCAGAGTCATAGGAGTGGAAACAAGCATTTCAAAGAGTTGTGTCAAAAGAGCGACACTGATTAGACAAACATCACATTATTTTCACCGTGGTACAGTTTACTGTTTGCTATTGCACTTCACCTCCACACCACCTCCCTCTGTGTGACCAGGACGGTGCGTCACGTCAGTCTGGAAGCAGGTCGCTCGCTTTCACATTTGGCTCCAGGTCCCCCCCCCCCCCTCCCGTGTTTGCCCGTCTGCGGCAGAAACGGAAGCGGTCGGTCAGAGTGAATCCGCGTCGGTCGCTGCCTGAAAGGGTTTTTTTTCCCACCAGCTCTTCCTCCCCGTGTCCGAACGGCCGACGGCCACCGTCGGTCGGCGGGGACGGAGCGCCTGCAGGAATAATCCATGCCCGGGAATAGAAAGTCATCCGCCCGCAGTCGGCCACTTTGCATCGGACTCCACTGACGCAGCCATCGGGCTCGTCTTGGCGAAGATACCTGATGAGACTGTCTGACAGGAGAGCGGGAAGAAGCCGCAGGGAAAGTTTGTTCAGGCATGGCGAAGAGTCCTGACGGGAGGGAAGGGAGGGGAATGTCGTTGGGTGCTTACAGGTTATGCACCGTTGGACTGGTGTGGACGTTGGATTACCTTTTAGGCACTGGATTGAGACGCTACAGTTTCCTGAACATTCCTGCACCAAGATGTTTGCTTTTTATGGCTCCACGTAGACTTCAGATCATGATTTATGCGATAAAACGTACTCAGCCAAATTGCATGCTTGCGAGGACTTCATCGGGTGTTGTGTTTGTTTACGGTGCAGATAGACCATGTTGCTGTCCGATTTTGGAGTGATTCTACGGCCAGCTCGGCGAATCTTGACCAGGATATTGGAGGACAGGAGGTCGTTTATGAATCGCAGCCGGATCGAGTTGATTTTAGTCTGTACACTTTGGGAAAATGGTGCAGCACAGCTTTCTGATGGCGATATGATCTGGATTTGTCTTTCCATGTGTAGATGAAGTAGAGACAGAGCAAGAGAGACTATATGGTTTCTTACGATCTCACACTGCCGGGATATGCACGGGCATCCAAATCCTCGCGCGGCTGTGGCTCAGAGGGTCTTAGCGCTCTGACTTGACTTTGTAGCGCAGAACGAAGTACGTGGCCAGTCTGAGGATCAGGAAGAACACGCCCAGCACCATGAAGTCGACGTAGAGCTTTGCGTCCTCCACGTCCAGCAGCTGCAGCACCTCCTCCGGCTTCTGGAACTTGCACATGGACTCCGGACACTCCAGCTCCGAGCGGTTCATCCCGTAGATGGAGAGGATCACCCCCTCGAAGCCATACCTGAAGGGTGGGGACGCAGAAGTCAGTGAGGCAAGCTCGTCGCTGAGGTTTAAAGGTGAGCGAGAAAAACAACACACCTGACATAGGAGACGTAGGAGCTCCACTGAAGGTATTTGGGAATAGTGTCAAAGTTGACAAAGAAGCCGGAGAAGAGGAGGACAGGTATGGCGGTGACAGGACCCACAAACGTAGCCACCTGCGGGAATAAAGCGTCGACATGAAACTAATTGGCCTCACAAAAAAGGAACTTCCATGACTTCCAGGGAATTACATAAAACAGTGTTTCAAACTTTGTCCTTGGACGAGAGACAAAAACAAACTGTCACTTATCCCTCACTCATTGATCTCAATGAAGCGAATGGACGCTCATTAGCTCAGCCAGTAATGAGCGTTTCAGACACTCACCTATCATCATCACCATCTAGTATCAACACCAGTAATTGTTGAGTAATGTGTGCAGTCAGCTCTGCATCTGTTCGCTGGGATGTTTGGTTCTGAGGGGGTTTTCGTCCACAAAGTTGGACAGAAACACAACAGCTGATGGCAGCGACGGGTGAACAGGTCCGCTTTACCTGCAGGGACGTTGACGCGGCTCCTATCAGCAGGCCCAGCGACTGGGCCACCAGGGCCGTGGACGTGGACAGAGCCACGAAAAGCAGGTAACGGCCCGCTTCGGGAGGCTGTTCGGTCATCCAGTAGACGATGCTGCAGTACATGATTGGACAAATCACCTGTGAAGACAGCGCAGCGCGGCCGTGAGCTTAACGTCTCCTTGCTGAGGCGGCGTGACGGATTGCCCGGCGCCCCGACCTGGAACGGTATGTCCGCCATGGTTTTCGCCAAGTAGTAGGCCTTCAGGCTGTACCAGTAGTTGAGGTGTTCCCTCACGAACACGGACATCTCCAGAGGAACTGCGGAGCAACCGGCGCGTTAAGAGACTTTCCACTTCAGGCGGCCAAACGGCAGGCGCAATCGATGTTTCCGAACTGGGGCTAAACTTAGCATCTTACACGTGAGCACTGTGGGCATCAGTGCGGCAAACATGAGGAACAGCATGGAGAAGAAGAGGAAGCCGGTGTTGTTGAAAACCTTGCTGGCGTCGTTTCCGATTTTCAGGTAGAGCAGACCAATCAGCACGCCGATAGACAGATGGGACATCACCCTGAGGTGGGTGAGCACCTTGATGAGGAAACGACAAACAAGGTCAGCAAGGAGCTGAAAGTAGATCTTCGGCAGAAAAAAAAGGGGCAAATCGACGATGTTACCGTGTCCCTGCATATCGTGACAAAAGTCCTTTTGAAGAGGATGCAGAATTGTGTGAATGTACTGGTGGCGAAGCTGTGCTTCTCCAGGGTCCCCGTGTCCTGTGGGGGACAAGGGGGACATCACTGTCACGAGTGACATCTCTGTTTTAAACCAATACTTTGAATTGAGGGTTCAGACCAATCTTTTGTTAACTTTCAGTGTACAAGTAAGGAAAACTGAACTGAACAAACAAAAAGAACACAATAAGCCTGTTTTTGCGGTCTTGTGTTCAACACTAACTGTAGCGTGAAGAGAGCCACTGACTTGTTCACTGAAAACTATCGAAATGTACCTCAGAAAAACACAAAGATAATCAATGAAAGTACAATGTTTAAAGGAGCAAAAGTGGGGAAAAAAATTGCACGATATACAATATATAGGGTAACATAAGGAGCCCCGGATGGTTTGTATTTACAGTTTTTAGCTTTTAGCTGATCAGGAGTAACGTGTGAGGCTGAGTAAGGTAAAGTGGAGCTGAGCGAGGCCGGCGCGGATCAATGAAGTGTAGAAGGTAAGAGTGGTTTTGCAAAAAAGAAAGCGAGTAATGTGTAATGGAATTGGCCGAAGTGTTAACAGGAAATATGTATTTTGTTTCAGTGAATGAGCACTGAGAGAGTTCTGGGACCGTGAAACCCACCAGCTTCTTGAAGCGCCACGGGGTCCGAATGTAGCGAAAGCTGCTCTATTTTGACGTATTCCACGAGAGCGACGTACAAAATTGCTGTCACATTGTGGTTTTGCAGTTTTGAGATGCGTTACCGATCATGTAACCGAGGAGGCCTTCTACTGTTTCGGCATCGAGCCGCTCCCCGCCGTAATTTATCGATGTGTGTTTGAATTGCTCCCATGTTTTATTGCTCCCGTTCCCGCGAGACGTTGAAGGACTGCGCCACTCACACTGTGACACTGCGAGGGGCAGGAGGAGTCGCTTTTGTCCCTGGAGTTCTTCTTGCCCTCCTCGGAGCACAGTCCACCCTGAACAGCCTGAAACAGCACTTGGTTCAGGTCTCCGTATTCCCCCGACGCCACCTCGATGACTGGGCACAGAGAGGACAAGCTAAAGTACACAGACATTTGGGGGGGGGACACCCGGATGCATGCGCCCGCAGCGTGCGACTCACTGAAGTCAGCAGGATTGTGGTACGTGGGACAGTGGAGGCCCAGGTTCTTCAGGTAAGGGATGAGGTACGGGACTGTGCCCTTGTATATGCACTGACCCTGACTGAGGATGTACAGCTGGTGGGTAAACAAGGAGAACACGCAGATGAACATCACTCCTTGAATAATAGATCAACGGCTGGCATCACAACAGGTCTGGAGATCGGCGGCGGAGCTGCTAAAGTGGATTGGGGCGAACCCGCCGCGTCCCCCCGTCTGAGCCGCAGCAAATGGAGGAGGGTCAGACGAGCGCGGCGGTAAAAAGCACTCCCGTTACCTTATCAAACATCTCAAAGAGCTTGGCACTGGGCTGATGAATGGTGCAGATGATTGTCCGTCCTCCCTGAGCCAGAGACTTCATGAGGGAAACGACCTGGAAGCAGGACGCGCTATCCAGACCACTGGAACCCAAAGACAGAAGGAAAAAAGGTCACTGAACTGAATATCTGAGTCTCATTTAGCAACCTAAAAGATTAACCCTCGCCCTGGACCCCTTGGGATCACTGCTACTCTTCCAAGGGGGTCCCAGACCCTCAATATGCTCAGAGGAGACTGTCCTCCAGTCAAACATCGTTGTAAGTTTTCGCTGAAAGCTCCACAAAGGGTTAAAGAGAGGTGAAATCCAACCTGGTGGGTTCATCAAAGAACATGACGGGCGGGTTGTTGACCAGCTCCAGAGCGATGGCCAGTCGTTTACACTGGCCCCCGGAGAGGGAGTTGGTGCGTGTCTGCGCGCACTCCTGAAGGCCCAGAGCTGTCAGGATCTCGTCCACCTTTCGACGCAAAGAAATGATGGAGCACAATGACACACGTCTCTGAAAAGGTGGGCGGGTAATAAATCTTTTGTAATGCTATATGTGACCTTAAACCCCAATATCGACGTGTGCTGTAATGGGGCGCGGAGGGAGCTGACTGCTGGCTATTGGCTGTCACTCACTATCGCCATCACTGTGTTTGACTCTTCTCTGACGGTGCACTGGATGTTTTGAGTTTGTGTTCAAACTAACGTGGGAAATAAGTGACATGGTTCAACAATCACTGATGCGAAAAAACATACAGCGATCGAGTCCATCGTGCGTGAAGGACTGAGTTTTATGTGTGATTATGGAATTACAGTCAAAGATTTTGGGAACCATTGTGTTTAAAAACCTCCAAAAAGGGATGCATATCTGTTGGCTTGTAGCATAAAATCCTTTGTTATCGGCATCAACGGGTTCAGACTCACCAGCTCTTTTTTGACTTGCATGCTCTCATTCAGTTTCAGATTGGCAGAAACCTGAAAAACATCAAATGTTTTTTGTCCAGCATTTGATTGAAAGATATTTAGATACAGACACTTTCTTCTTTCTTTTTTTTTTATCCCGATGACCTCACCATCATGGCCTCCCTCGCAGTGAGGTGTGGCAGCAGCATGTCGTCCTGCATGATGTAGCAGGACATCTTCCTGAAAGTCCTCAGGTCCCTCGGTCGGCCGTTCACCAGGATGGTGCCCTTCATCCCGGTCTCCCTGTTTTTCCGGGCACAAAGCCGTCCGGTGAGCTCGCTGTGGGCCTTCGGTCCCGCATGCACTCAGGGGACTCCGAGCGCGGAGGTCAGCGTGCAAAGGACCAGGTCTCACCTGTACCCTGCCAGGATATTCATCAAAGTGGATTTGCCGGCACCGGAAGGCCCCATGATGCCGATCAGTTCTCTGCTGCTGAATCGTCCAGACAAACACTTGAGGAGAGCTTTGTATCCTGACGAAGGAAAGAAGGCGGGAGTTTATTTAAGCTGCAGTAAATAGTTCACAATTGTTTAATGAGTTCTCAAAGTGCCTCAACAGGTGATTTACAGTGAGCCTAATTTGACTCTATCGCTGTAAATCACAGACTAATAAAGAACCTTCAAACAGTGATTACAGAAACCTGTGGGTTTGGTTTTGTTTTTAAATAACTGGATCTCCTGGAAAGAGCCAATAAGAAACAGGTGCAAATGCTGCTATCAGTGTCTGAGGAGAGGCTGTGTTCAAGGTTGGCAGAGAAGACTGCGAAAAAATAAAAACCTGTTTTCACTGCATTGTAGGAGGGCTGGGCATCAGGTGCACAGTGAAGCAGTGCTGTGGGAAAAAAAAAAAGGAAAAGTACACAACACAACAGAAAGATTTAGGATCGGGATGCCCTCGCTGGCACGGCCGCGGCCACGGACGTTACTCCCCCCTGCAGCAGTCTCAGAAACGGCTGCCGTGGTGTGGCCTGCAAACGAAGAAGGCTCGGCTTTTGACGATGCATTTCCTAACCCTGGCGCTTCCTGAAGCACAACGGGAACAGTAAAACAACCAGTCCTGATGGCCGACATCGATTCGGAGCGCTTCTAGAAATGGAAAGTTAAAAGGGGCCCGCGAGCATCCTGCCCGCTGTCACCCGCGGCTCCCCTTCGCCTCACTCCTCTCTCAGTGTCTCCACCAACACTTCTTGCTGGCTTGAGCTGTGTAATTAGGGTCTCAACAGAGCCGCCTGACAGCCACCTTAAACCCTCCTCGAGTAAAGCGGCCTAATGGCAGCGCCCCCTCCTCCCTCGCAGAGTCATTACATCAGACAGCCTCCACTCAGACAGCAGAGCTGCCTGCTGTCGGTGAGGCAGCCATGCCCTGGCATGTGGTGCATACTGATGATCTAACCGGTGCTGGAGGTCGCGCATAATAATTGTCTGATCCGAGCGCGTGCGAGCCCACGAGAGCCTCGCCGTCCACCTCTGACGGCCTGGAGATGCACAAACATAACAGCATGCGACAGTATTGACTCACACAGATCTCCCAGGTATTGTCTCAGCGAGATGAGACGGGGTGTGGTCGCAGCACGACTCAAACTGAGGGCAGATCTGAGGATGCGAACGGGATCCGTTACACTTCCTCCGTCCTGGCAGTCAGCGTTTGTCTCCGCGCCGCGATTCTGCCGCAATTTCTCACATTTTCTTCAAATCTTGAAGAAGATGTTTGTGTCATCTCTGCTAAACATGCACAGCCAGCGGCAGCCTAGTCAGATGACGGAATACATTTGAACACAACGGAGTTAATTCTATGTCAAACAGGGAGGATCTGATGTGTCCTCAACGCGTCACATCCTCGTTTCAAAGAGCGACGTACAACCGTATCGTTCTACTTTTAGAACGTCGCTGAACTCGGTGCACTGCTTTAAAAAAAACAACGAATAATTAATGCAGCAGAACAAGAGATGTATTTTTTTCCTCTCCATGCATTCTTCCTACTTGTCAAAGCCTGGTATCTGCCTTACCCACAATGCAACTTTGCCACCCACAGATCAGACACAGATCTGCACGAGTTATAACAGTTGAAGGATTGTAGCCCTGAGCTGTTTGTCTACAGAAGAGATGTGGAGCGAACTGCACAACTGGCAACTTTCTTTCTCACTGTATGACTTCATCGATTTCATATTCAGAGATTTTACAGGTTCTACACGACGACTTTAATCCAGTCAGTAAAGATCATAAAATCTGTTCTACAATATTGTCACCAGCGCAAGAAGTCGAGATCGGGTCGAGGACGGAGCAGACGACTCCCGCTCGCTCCGACCAAAGTGACAGAAATTTGAACTGAGAAAGAAAAGAAACTGCAACACATAAAGGGTAAGAAATAACCCACATAAACTCAAGTTGCCAGTATTGACTCTGGCATCGACCAATGGACTTTGAGAATCCTAATCTGATTGAGACGCCTCACCAGGACCGGGTTTCTAATCGATGCAGGTTGGAGAAACAGCTGCGTCATCCCAAACTCCGCCTCCGGTTAATTTTCTCCACGATGTCAAATCACGGAAAAAGAGAACGATAACATCGCAAATGAAGCGCCGAGATCTGTCCTTCATGACTTTACCCCAAATCAGACGTGAAGCTGCGGCGCCTGTTTTGTCCAAGCAGACAGTAAACACATACTTGATGCTGCATGCACAGACTTTCGTTTAATGCTTTATTGATGCAAATCATGAATTTTTATAACCTCCACTGCAAGAATCGGCATCACACAGTCCTGTCCTGCATCACACGGACCTAACTTCGAGTCATCGAGTGCATTATCGCACATTTGAAAAAAAACGAAAAATGGGTGAGGATGCACAAAGCGAATGAAGCCGCGTCTCTGCATCGGAACGACTCTCCTCTTTTCCTTGTAGATCGCTTGCGCAGGTGCAGGAAAGCAGCACACAGTAAATCACCCAAAGGCATGTAAACATTTCCTGCTCCCCCTCCCTCCTCTTGTCCTTCCCCCTTTCCAAGGCTGGGCTAGTGTTTCACCAGCTACCTCCCCCGGGAGGAGAATACCCTCACCATGAAAGCAGGTCACGGTGGCTTCATCCGAGCAGCAATAAATGGTCGGCCTCAACGAGAGTAGCCTCCGATAACAAATAGGCGAGAGAAGGCGGCTCGCACATCACCTCTCCTTCCTGAACCCTTTTTTACGATTAAAGGAGTAACTCTGCATTTACTGCGTCTGCAAGATCATCCTCTTGGTAATCTCTTCCTGTAGAACAGAGACGCTTCAGGAGATGACTCATCACTGTGTCAGTGATTCAAAGGCCAAAACACATTAAAAGACACATGACATCATGGGCTCGCGACTCAGGGTTGACGCCGCCATCATCCCCTTTCTCCTCTTTCTTCTCTACCAGCAAACTGCAACAGCCGGAATCGATGCGGGGGTTTTTTTCAGAAAGGTGAAAAATTCACTGACAACGAAAGCACGGATCAGAACAACAGTGTTAAGCTGCGTGTGATTACGCCTGCTTCTTGGCTTTGATCAGTCAGCCAGAGAAGCGGCTCCAAACCGAGCTTGTTAATAAAAGACACCGAGCGCCTCAGTGTGAACTACAACATATGTCAAAAGTAAAACAAAAAAAAAAGACTCACTGATGATAAAGTTGGTTTGAACCTCGATGTTGTACAAAAGGCAAGCGAGAGAAGCAGGTTTAAAGGCAGGCAGAGACGTGTGATGGTGGGACTGGACAGCGAGTGTAAAAATGGCTTTGTTTAATTTGTGAAAGCCGGGAGAGAGAAAGCTCTGCTAGTCACACATCGCCGGCTTGACGAGCTGAGGCAGCCGTGCCGAGGAAACAACACAAACAAGAGCGCAGACCACAGGTTGATTTGGACGAGACCCGCGAGTGAAAACGTGCGAATCAAAGCACAAACAAAAGCTGATTCATTGATCCGAGCTCAGGAGACCCTCAGCAGCCCTTTTTTTCCCCCCGCCGCCCGATTCTCCTCATTAATCCGGCGCATATGTTGGAGCCTCGCAATAGAGCAGCAGGCACTCCTCTGCCAGGCCTTGATTGTGCACGTCAATATTACAAAGGACTCCAAACAGCACAACCTGCAATGCAACACGTGGGGCCTTCCAGAGGAGGTTCCTGTGAAGTTGCCGCTGCCCACCCTGTTAAACATACAGGCTTTGACGGGGAGGGGGGCAGCTGATGGCAAACAGTTTGCATAAGGAGGTCCTATTGAACTGACAGGCATGGCCGGGGCCAGAGGGCTCATCACTTATAAGGGCAGTGAGTTTAAACGCTGTTCATATTTCACGGACAGATCAATCACGGGCTTGACTCACTGTCACCGCCCATCGACGCGCAACACAGGCAGAGGAGCGGCGAGCGCTGTGCCAACCTGCAAGTGTAAATTATTTACTATGTCTAAACTGTGCTGAGCGCAGCAAAGCTTCCAGGCACACAGGCTGCAGCGGCATGGCGGCGGGCTGCGAGTGTTTATGGGAAACAACCGGACTGTGCCACACGTGTCAGGGAAAAAATGGAGCGAGACAACAGAGGGGAAACCGGGGAAAATTATTTTTCTTAAATGTCACACGGGCTTTAAAATGCCTCCCCTGAACATTTTTCTGCCCTCCAGTTATTGATCGCCATGGGTGGAGTTTGCGCCGCTCGTCCATCATGGTTACTGTGTGAGACTGGTGCCTGCTGTACCTCTCCTCCTCCACCAGGGACCCTCCCGGATGGTGTACGAGAGCTCCGTGAACTCCAGGTCCACGGCGGAGCGGCGCGGGAGGTGGGAGAAGCGCTGGGCCTCCGTGATGTGGTTCTCCACTTTCTTCAGGTGGGTGAGCAGCGGTGCCTCCTGCGGCGCTCCGCCGGGGAGTTTGGTCTCCTCCATGGGGATGCTGACGGAGCCCTGCTCCGTCTTTTCGGCCATGCTGAAAGGCTGCAAGGAGGGGCACAGATATGTAAGTGCGCTTCAGAACAGAGGGTCTATCTCCACCTCAGGTTCCACATTTTCCTCTTAATAAACTATCGTAATCCCCCATTCATCCAGGGTACATCCTTTATTTTCCTGACAAATGATACAGTTATTTACCCTTTTGAAAACAAAGCACATTTTTCCTACAAGTCAACCATCAGCAGCTCTTGATGCTGCAATAAACAGACGAAACCCACACTAAATCCAGCAGAACATTGCTCTTTGAACAAGGCTCTTCATTGATTGCGATTGGATTATCGCGGAGCAGCTCGCCGCTCTCGGAGGGAATCCATCACCTCTGCAGATGCGTGGACACAAAAGGTGTGTCCCGATAAACGATCTCAGGATGCCACGCAGACGCCGTCATGAAACGAGGGTGCCGGACATGATCCGATTACAGCGTATTCTATGGGCTTGCCGCTTGGAGGGAATGAGATTGAGGGTGTGAGGAGGAGCCGGGATCTGGTTTCAGTCCTGCAGCATGTTTGCAGGACTGCTGATTCACGTGAAATTCCTCCCAGACCAGGCGGCCCGTCTGAGGCGGAAAACATGTAGTGGCTGATCATCCATAACTTTGTCGGACATGACGCTGACAAAACAAGGCGCGCAGCTATATTACCAGCTGACTTTAGAGGAATTATAGGAAGACAATCACAGCATCATCTAATGCTACTAAGTGACCTCAGTGAAATCAGTGTGAGCAACAGAATTAAAATATAGACTTTCACATCATATTGTGAAGGTACACCGACCCTGGTGTAGAGATACTACAAGAAAAACATAGTGGGTGTGTTTTCACTGTGAATAATTGATGTGTGTGATGACTGAGAGGAAACATGCACTGTGACACAAAGCAACATAATGTAATAAGACAAAAGAGTCACTAAATGTACCGTGTGTATTCAAATGTAAACAAAACACCACAATGTGAGGACTGTCACATGTCTAAATGATGCTTCTTGCACTTTGTCTTCTTTTAATCAATAATCTGTGATCTGGATTTTTGGACAAATAATCTTTTGTGAGAAAAGCGTGAAAAAAGAATTTAAAATGGACTTTTTTAGAGGGCTCCTGTAAATTTAGCTTATACAAATTGTAGAATGAGTAATTCGAAACGTGCAACTGACATATTTTCGATGCACTAACCAATCAAAACCATCTGCCATATCAGCTGTTTCTTTCAGTGTTTACAGAGAGCAAAAACAAAATACTCCTCTGTATTAAACATTTTTCCTTGGAGTCCCCACAAATTGCCTTTAATAAAGGGTGTGCCCCCCCCCCCCCCCCCATCGCTGATCTGACCAAAACATTACAGTCGAGCCAAACGCTGACAGACACACCCACTCTCAACAACAAACAAAAACAAGGGCCTTCACGATACACGAACATGGAGAAGTCTCTAATTCTGTTCATTTATTCAGGAAATCTCAGAGCAGGAAAATTTGGTCAAACTTCCTGGCATTTGTTTGTTCGAATTGAGTTTAATGCCCCCTCCCCGATTTCCCATTCGCCCACCTCGTGGTCCCTCACCCCAGACTGTGGACCGCTATTCGGATCTTGCATCCTTTGCTATGAAGCAAACAAAGGAACAACAAACCAGCAGCGGGTTGAAGGAGGCCGTTTCGGAGCAGCTGTTGTAATTCATTCTAATCCGACTTGAAAAAAAAGTCATCCGACAGCCTAATTACAGCACAATGCAGAAAGCTCTTCTTTGGGTTAGAGAAACCATCTTCACTGCACATGATGACACATAAGTGGATCATCGTCACAGTCATCTGCAAACTGGGATGAGTTTATGGGAACATCTATCCTCATTAAATCATCCTCCCAAAGCCAATGAGAGAACCAACGCACGCACGCACACACACACACACACACACACACACACAAAGGACTCAAAATCAACGTCAGCCGTGCACAAGAACAACTCTCCACAAACACGGTCACCGAAAGCCAAATTGTGTCGCTGTCGTGCAACACCCTACAGCCTCGTGGTGCCTCTCCAGCCAGTGACTGCCTGCTGTCCACGAGCTGCTGTAGCTATGTGTAATAAAACAGCTTCACGTGAGGTGGACCACTGATGAAAATTGACCATGGCTTCTATTGATCATGCTGCCATTAGTGAATTTCCATTACCAGCCTGCATATGAGCCATGTAAAACACTGACGGACTTTAATGGCCTCTCTCTCAGCCGGCGCAGGGCCTCCATGTCCCGTCATGTGCAGCCCTGAGGCCAGGACACGTGAGCACGCATGGGCCACACGTAGTAAAAGTCTCTTGAAGGAGGATGAAATATGGCAGGAGGATGAAATGTCTGTGCTCTTTTTTTTCCTTTTTTTTTACGTCTTTGCAGTGGTCATGCTGCGCTCTGCAATGACCTGGGAGGGACGAGGGATGCTCTCCCCCAAAAGCACCTGTTAACTGCTGAGGGATGAAGATGAAAACATTAGTGTTTTGGGGGGGGGGGGGCAGCAGAAAGAAGTGACTTGGTGTGTAGATGACTCATACATAAGTCCTTTCTGAAGACACAGGAAATGATGTTGCTTTGCCACTCAGTCCTACAGTATGATGCAGTTCGCATGCACACAGAGAAAAAACATGCGCGTGCGCGCACACACATACACACACACACACACAATTGGACATACTTATTGTTGTGTGTTGAAGTGGACCAGGTAGGCAGCTCACCCCTGGTTTCCCCCTCCGTGGGTGAGAGCAACAGTGCTCAGTGGATCCCGTCAGACAGAGCAGCACAATCCCTCCACATCAGGAGCTCTCTCTCTCCAACAGTCCCAGCCAGGCAGGGGAAAAAAATAACAACAAAACAAAAACAAACAATCACAAAGAGATAAAAAAAAAAAATGTCAAGATGCTGTGTGGGCTCCACAGTCTGGGAAAAATCCGGTTGGGCTGCGAGGCATTGAAGGACCGAGCTGTGTTCTTCTTATCGATGTCTCTCGGGGTGCGGCGCACATCATCCCGCATCCACTACAGCAACCCCTGAGATTAAAAGCGTGTCCGGCCTCAGACTAGGACTGCATCCCGGAGAATCGTCAGGGGAGTCGGGCGCCTGTCATGCTTTGCCGTTTTCCTTCCCTTTCGCTCCCGGGATTGTTCATCTCCTGAAATCCGTCCGATCCCCAACTCGCATGCCAGCAAGCCCGCTCACGTACATCTCCGGCCGCTGCGCTGACGGCAATCCTCTCCTCCGGTCTCCGACATCTCGAGCCAAACCGGAGGGGGGGTATGAAAAAAATAAATAAATAAAAAAACACCCAGGCGAACGGTGGTGCAGATGCTTCAGCAGCATCAGCTGCAGCTACGATGGAGCGGCCGCCGTCATCCTCTGGCCGGCTGGTGCGTCTGTGGGGTGCGCACGCCGGTCTGGGATGCAGGGCGTTGCTGAGAGGATGCTGGCGGAGGAAACGCTCTTTGGATTCAGATGCTTCCTCGTCGTCGGCATTCCGAGCCCATGTTTGAGGAAGAGATGAAGTCCAATGGACGACGGAGCAAAAAATTCAATTGAAATAAAAGAAGAAAAAAGCATTTTGTGAAGTAATTAATCATGGACACATTTGCAACTTCCTGTTTGAACATTCGAAAGATTTTGTGATTAAAACTGTGAAAATTGTAATCAAGCTCAATTTGAACAACCAATTGCCATCAAATCAAGCTAAATTCGGTTGTTTTTGCGTTCTCTGATACCATTTAAACATGTTAAGTATCTTTTTAACATTCATTTTTGTAGCTGCTTGAGCTCAGATAATGAAGACAAAGAAGTGTAAAAACTCGGTTCTGCTGTTTATTTATTGAACGTTGTCGTCACACGTGAGCTTCGACACAAACAAGTGGATCAGATGCGCTCCGTCGCCGCTCTCATGCTGCCGGTGACGGTCGGAGTAAACATGAAGGTGTCTTCTCTGTCAGGGAGCTGTGGGCCCCTCTGTCTCTTTAAAGGCCGCACCTGCGCAGCTGCCTGGTGCTGATGCTGCAGTGCCCGGGTTATTTTCGGTAAAACAGCCGGGGTTACTCGCGTTCAAGCGGACCCTACACGGCTTACATCACCCCCTGAGAGGGAATCAAACCATTTTTAGCCAGTCGCACCTGCCTCTTAATCAGACCCATTTAAAAAAGCGAGCTCTCCCGTCGCCGCGCGAGCTTCCTCGGCACCTCCGAAGCCCATCTCTGTCTCCTCACTGTGATTTGCCTCCTTATTGATGCTAAGATTATCATCCAGGTCTGTATTCTTAGACACAGAGGCACAGAAGGAGATCTGGGCATTCAGAGCATCATGGGGTTTCAATGACTGGCTTGTTCGAACACCCCCCACCCCCCACCCCCCACCCACCTCACACCTCACCCACTGTAACCTTAAAGTCAACCCAGACTGTCGTGTCAGTCATTTTAGATGAAATGTTGGCTTTTAGGTTTAGTAAAATGAGTTTTAGGATCTTTTTCAAGCTCCGGTGATAAGCTGGGGATAAATTTGCTGCCCCCCCCCCCTTTCATTATTTCACTTCAAAGGCCAAATCCAGATTGCGTAATGTGACTTGTCATGGCAGCTGTGCCCCTCGATACGTTTTTTCCTGCAGAAACAAGCTTTAGTTTTCTAACATACAGCACCTTTGAATAGCAATAAATGGAATCATTTCTGCCATCTGACAAATATATAACCACAAAGTAGATCATTGGTTAACTAAGTGACTATTATGCAACATCAGAGATTAAAATTTTTCCACCGTGACAGACGGAGGGGTTTGTGAACACAAGAGCACTTGAATTAGTTTTACTTTCAAGCTGCGCCTGTGAATATTTAAACTCAACAAAAGACTGTACAAAGTTACACAGTGACTTGAAGGAGCAGCTATTCTGGGTTTGGAGTACGCTTACAAATGTGGGTTAGGCACGCTATAAGTACGGTGGGGATGCGTTGTTCGACATCTGAGGGAGAGACAACAGCCAGGATGTCGGCGAGAACAGCTGCTCTGCTCTCGGCAGGCTTTCTTCTGCTGCTGACACGAGGAGCTCTCGCAAACGAAGGTAAACCGGCGAGTCAAATCCTCTCTGATCTCCGTGCCTTCATGACTCAGAGCGTCTCAGGTGAATATGGGTTTCTGTGCAGATGCGGCCTCTCATCCCGTTCTTGTGTCTGTGGAGAACGACCTGTCTAACTTGACCCCTGAGTCCTACTACACCTCTGTGGTGGAAGGAGGAGTGCTGCTGGGAGCTCTGAGGAGGCTGCAGGAAACGCAGCACGCCTTCAAGTAAGACCACCCGTGGTAGCATCCTCTATGATACGGCTGCCCGTCGTCCCTCTTGAAAGGGGGTCCAGCTGTTTGCCCCCCTACATATTTAAAGCCGGCGTTGGCCCATTTCTAGATTCAGAATATCTCCCGTGGAGATGCGCCCTGACTCTCCGTGTTGGCAGGTTCACAGTGAAGGAGGACCCACACTTCGGCCTGTTGTTGGAGAGCGTGAACGGAGTCGCTGGCAACGAGCGCGAACAAACGTACTGGGAGATCCTGTCGGAAAGCTCCGGAGAGCTCAGCAGGCTGGATGTGGGTGAGTGCGTTCCCCCAGGAGTTTAAGTGCAGCGCAGCCGAGGAAGGACTTAATAAGCTGTAATGACACTGGAGGATTGGTTCTTTCACTTACCGCCTCAGGACTTCCTTTAATGTGATTATTGCAAAACTGTCTGTCATAACAACATCATTGCACATCTGGTTTTGACCTAACGAGATCCGCTGCACATTACAATGAGTCATTTGTTAAAACGACGACTGCTTTTGTCTTGGGGAGGAAGATGCTCCACCTAATGATAATAGCGCCGTTTGAACTGAGAAGTAGGATCTTTATGCTTGTCTAAACCCAAAAATAACCCGGTTGCCTGCTCATATCTTGTTTTCACAGGGATCGGCTGCTACAGACCCAAAGCAGACGAGCACATCATCCTGAGGTTCAGCACCTGGGAACAGTGAGCTGCTGTGCAGCACCGACGATGTGAGAGACTCAAGCTGGACTTTCATGTGATGATTGTTTGTGGATCACTTGTGAAGCAGACAGCGGCGCTCCCTGCTGTGACCTGCTTTCTGAGAATAAACGAAACAGCACCATCTAGCGGTCCTAAGATGCAATTACTCACCGGAAAAAAAAACAAAAGTGACTTGAAAGCAAACTGTCAGAGGTTCATGCTTGGGAATTACTGACTTTCAATTAAGTTTCTGTTGTCTGTTTTTATATTTGGCGAGATAAAGTTTTGAATAAAACAAACAAAACTCAAGATTTTTTTTTTTTACCAAATGGTGACACAACAGCATCCAACCCTGGTGTGAGCCCCAAAGTCGTGCTCGACAGAAAGTTGAAGAAAGTGACTCTTAAACTGTTGGCATTCGATGTTTTAATGAATTCAAATGCACCAAAAATTGTTTTGTACAATCAAACTATCGCATAAAAAAATAAAGATTTCATTTGACAACATTTTCACCCCGCCGTCTCTCGTAAATCACCGTCTACAGTCTCCACACAGTTGGAGGTGTGCGGCAGCCTCCGTGCTGACCCTGACCCCTGACCAGCCCTCTGCCCTCATGAAACCAGATTAAGGTTTCAGCTCCTTCCAGCACAGATGGGCTGAGGAGGAGGAGGCGGCCAGGCCGAGGTGATAATCTCTCAGGTTTCACTTACCGCTCCTCCAGGCTACTTATATCCACCTTCTCCTTTGATACACAAACCCATTTACCACACACAGACATGCAGAAGACATGTGTGCCACTGGAACGGATGACATGAAATCAAATGTGGCACCAAGTTATCTTACCAACAGTAAAATGCTGTCTGAGCGAATAAATACTGTCCCGTGTGCAATAAATGAGTCTCATTTATAACAGTTTCTGTTGAAACTGAGTCCTGGAACTTCACACATGAATTTTAAATAAATACAGTTTGACACAAAGTCTCTGGGATTAAAATTCCCCTCGGTTTCAGCTTCCGACTCTCTTACTGCAACACATAAATTGACTTAACTATGCAGGTCTAACTGACTCACTCGGATTTGATCCTCAGGCACTGAAAAATCTTCTGTTTGAGAGCAAGCGCAGATAATTTGGTACCTTCCATGTGCTGCCGTGAGATTAAATTTGGGCCTTAAAACACCCTGCTTTTAGTCTTCTGACTCATGCAAACAACTGGACGAAGCACTGGAGCAGCACGCTGCAGCAGTCGGTCTCTTCATCATCCTTCAACCTACAGAAACTACAAAAAAAACCCAAATCAATAACTGCATCAATGTTTTTTCTGTGTCTGGCTACCTTCTATATGGCTTTGAAAAATGCCCTTTTCAATGTAGTCCTTCAGCAACAAGGGGCGCTTCAGCAGGAACGACTCACCGCATGACAGAGCGCAGTCACAGATGCAGGGCACGCAGTGCGCAAAGAACCTCTTCCAGCCCGTCTCCTTCTTCTTGCAGTTGTCCAGCCGAGTGCAGCCCTGTTTGGGGGGGCCGAAGTAGCTCTTACTTGTGCAGGTGGAGTTGCACGGCCCGTTGAGTTCCCGCTCACTGACTTCAATCCGGCCCCGCTGACACATCCCTACAAGGCAGGTGGTGGAGGAGGAGGGGGGGGGGGGTTAAAAAAATCAAGTGCAGAAGAGTCCAAAAACTTCTCTTCAGCGTTTACTCACTTAGGCAGGTGGGCTTGGGGGTCCAGAGGCCGTTGGGCTGACACGATCTGACGGGGTCTCCCACCAGCATGAACCCGGGGCGACAGGCGTACCTCACCACGGAGCCCACCCACCAGTCATTGCCGTACACGACCCCGTTATAATCCACGTCTGGCCTCCCACAGTTCACTGACACACACAGGCAAACCATCAGTTCGATACGACAACAGAAAGGAGAGCCGTTTGCCTCCCGGTGGTTCTGCTTCGCCCCCCCCACCTCCCCTCACCTCTACAGAGGGACTTGTAGCCCAGCCAGCAGCAGTCAGAGTCTCCACATGGATCCTTTTTCAGCTCCTGGTGCCGGGCTCTGCAGCCCCCAAGACAGAGGGGGGCCGACCCGGACCAGTATGTGTCCTCTATGAAATCCGGTTGGGGAATCCACTCAGTCTCACCTACGGTCAAACACTCACATCAGCCTCCTCGTACCCTGCACCACCCAAACATCCAGCTCTGGGTTGTTTTTAGCTTTTTGTGGATACAAGTGAAAAATTTCAGTCCAACTGAGGAGACCTGAACTGATCCCACATCGCAATGAACTCGCTTCTGTGCCCACCCGAGGAGGTCCCAGCTGAACAACAATCAAACTTGCACAGACAGAGATCTTACCACTACCTTCCAGCTCTACGTCCCAATCAGGCAGCTGACAAATGCCTCTATTCGAGGAGCCAAACAGCAGAAGCAGCAGCAGCAGCAGCAGAGTATTCCACCTCGTGGTGTCCATCCTCTGATGCATCCTGGGAACGCAACACTTCACACTAAACTGTACCAGCAGCCTCGCAAAGTCACCAGACGGGGATCCATGAGAACAGAGCCGAGATCACTGGCCGCACAATCAAGAGGTGGAGTTTAAGTACCAGTCAAACTAAGCCGCGTGCGCCGCCTAATCTGCTGCGCACAGCATTAGCTTCCGGCTGCATATCTCGGTGCGACTTTGGCGAAGGTGTGGCACGACTCGGGTCACCTGACCAAAACCAGATCAAAAGAGTGTCAGAAGCTCAAACCAAGAAGGAGACGACGGACGGTGGGCACCGTCAGGTTCAGGCTGGAGACCACTGACGAGGGTCTAAATGCAAATGCCAGCAAACACACAAAATCTCAATGCAAAAATACCACTTCCACATAAAACGACAATAAGACCAACAGTGTTTCACATGTTTATTCAAGTGTAAGTTGGACTCAAAAAAGAGACGCTTCGACACGCGTTAGTCGTGAAAGTGTGTCGTTTCCGTGGTCCATCGTCTGAACCCTTAGAAAACGCGGCTGATGATGTTCCGAATCAGATCGCAGCACAGCATCAAATACGAGAAGGAGGTACAAATAAATTAGAAATGGTGGCAAACAGAAGAACTTCAAGAGCTTCATGACCTAATATAGGCGGATATTCACGATGGTTCTTCATGGAGTTTGTCTCTCTTTAGCTATTTGGTGTCAGTTGAATCAAGCACTTCACTTATATAAGAAATACCACTGCATCATTTGTCTCTGAAGGTTCAAAAAAGTCCCAGAAAGTTTCTTCATTCGGTTGCGAACAGCTCTTCATTAAACATCCGACTGGGATAAAACGCGTTCATCGAGTCAGACCACCTGCGTTTCTTGCTGCTGCGCCGCATCCTGAAGCTGCAGCATCACCGCGTCCTCCCCCGCCGGGGTCAGGTCGCCAGAGAGGACGTACAGCATGCCCTCCTCCTGACCTCCCGCCGGCTCCTCGGTCCTCTGCTCCTCCAGCAGCACTCCTCGCAGCTCCACCTGCATATCCGCAGGCACGTCCCCCGCCGTCTCCTCCTCCAAGGCCCCCGTCTGGCTGCCCCCACCGCCGCCGCCGCCGCCGCCGTCCTCCTCCTCCGCCTGCCTGCTCTGTTTTTCCCTCATCAGCTGCTCCGTCAGCTCTACGCTCTCGTAGCGGATCAGCTGCAGGCGCAGGAAGCCATCCTCGTGTTCTTTGTACCTGACGGAGCAATCGGAAGCGAGCCGCTCTGCTGTTAGACCGAAATCAATGAACGGTGAGTGAAACAACACAGACGGTGTTCAAAACACAGATTAGAGTTAGAGAATTCCTTTTTTTTGTTTGTCTCAATTAAATCAAACCTCTTTTGCCAAAAATATCAGAAACGACGCACTCTTTATGAACACAACACTCACCTGAACCTGGGATGTCCAGACGGCCACTTGAACTGGTGCTTTTTGTGCAGGTGGACCGTCAGGTTGTTGCCGCGAGTGAAGCACTGGTCGCACACGTGGCACTTGTAGCGAGCGACAAAACTTCCCTGATAAAAGAGAAAACAAAACACCTTCAGCCTTCTCATGTACACACGAGTCATCAATCGTTAAAAAAAAAAAAGGAATACAAATCCTCCACAACAACCTCGTGCTCTCTCTTGTAGTGGATCTTCATGGTGTTGAAGGTGCGGCAGGTGAAGCTGCAGCCGGCCGCGTCGCAGCGGAACGCCGGCTCGCTGCTGTGCGTGTCCAGATGTTTGCGCAGGTCCACCAGATTCTTGCAGCTGCAGATGCAACAAACGCGGACATCTGAGAGGGCTCGGTGGCGACGCGGGGAATCCGCGCGAGCGCCGCGACTCAGAGGACGCCCTTACCTGTACTCGCAGTATTCACAGCTGTACGGCCTCTCGTTGCTGTGGCGAAACTTGATGTGGTTGCGTAGCGAAGACGGGGACGGGCAGGTCATGTCGCATAACGGGCATTTGTAGTGGCTCACTGTCCCAGAAAGATCAGGAGTTAAAAAAGGTTAAAAGCTCATCATTTGCCAACGTGAGGGCCAATTCTTTACTTTGGGATTCGATACGACTATTTAAAGAAGACCTGAAATATTGACAGCAGGACACAACGAGGGACTGACCGTGGGTCCGCATGTGGTCCCTCAGTAGTCTCTCTGTCGCAAAGCGCTTGGAGCAATGCGAGCACTGGAACCGCTGACCTGCAGCCCACACCCACACACACTTTCAATGATTCTTCCCGAGATATAGAAAGCTCCAGGACAACTACACTGTCAACGCCGACACACACTCCACCTTCCATGGCGCTCTGTCGTATGATGTGGTCAAACAGCTTCGTGTTGTTGGCGTACATCCCCCCGCAGCCTGGACACGCCACCACCTTCTCCTGGGTGTGACTGCGGAGGTGCTCGCGCAGCTTTGGGCGCCCTTTGGCAGTGGCCTCACAATCTGCAGAGGAACGAACTCAACGCTTTACCTCCAACATACCCAAACTCATTGAATCTATAATGCAATAATCGAGATTTTGATTCACATTTCCAAACACAAAGGTTAAAATGAATCATGGTGTGACAAAAAAAAAACAAACCCTCACCTTTCCATCCACAGCGAATTGGAATCTCGCACTCGCCTGCTGGCACATCTACGCACAGGCTGTGCATCTCCACGTGACGATAGAACCACTCTGGGTTCTCATACGGAGGTTGCTTTAATGCAAACACAAAGCAAAGGATGACAAGTGTCATTTGGAGTCTTTTTAACGATTGGACAGACAACATGCAGGCTGATTTTCCCAGCTGTGTCTACGTGAGGTTCAAGGCACCACAGTTGGACACTGACATATTTTGAGACGACACTTAAATAAATCCAAGTCTTTAAGAGACATGCTTCATGTGGCACCCCTCGGCTCTCACCTCACAGTCCTCCCACAGACAGATGAAATTGTCGGGGATCTCGGGGATGACGTTGCGGCTGTGGGAGGACATGGAGCAGCCGCCCAGCTCCGGCTGGGCGCCGAGGACCTGCTGGCCCAGCTGCTTCAGCTTGGTGTGGTAGCAGTGGAAGAACAGGTGCCGCCTCAGCTCCTCCGAGCCCTCAATGGAGCAGAAGCCGCAGTCGCGCCACAGGCAGTTTTTCTCGCCTTGGAACGAGGAGCAAAACGCGCCACATGAGCGGGAATCCCCTGTTTAGGGCTCCGGGACGGATCAATGTCACTGTTCGGTGAAACGCTCCAGAGCATCGAAAACCCGCAGGCTTCGGGGGGCATTTAGGTGGTCGGTCGCAGCGGTTGCATTTTTAATGCTTACGTTACTGTGTCAATGCGAGAAAAGCCGTTAGAGACACACGGACAGAGGACGTCGTCCTCTAAAGCCGCCTCACCTTCCTCCGGGTCTTCGTCGTCGTCCTCCGCGGTGCCCCCGGCGGGAAGATGAGTCTCCGCGTGCTTGCAGAAGTTTTCCATCCGACCGAAGGACTCTTGGCACGAACTCCATTCGCAGTCGAGTTTGAGGGTTTTTTTCTGGATGCGTTTGTTGGGGGGCATTTCTTTCTCCCCCACCCGCGGTGTCTTTCACTCAGACCGAAGCGACCAGCGTCTCCCGACCATCAGCTTCCATCTGCCGGACACCGGCTCACACTGTCCCCGCCGGAGGGGGTGGAAACGTCCGGGAACTCCGGTAAAGACTCGAAAACATCCACAGGACGCGCTGGTGGGTCAGAAGAATAAAAAGAAACATTCATTTGTTTGAACACGTTGGAGAAACACTGACACACACTGCGGGGAGGTAAACAAGAGCGCGAGCCGGTGCAACACGATTATTGTCCCCGTGACCACGTGGAGTTTAAGAGTTCCGCCTGAAAACGTTCCTCAAATTTCTGTTTCATTGTCAAAAAAACGGAAAATAGCAACGTGGTCTTCAATCTCGACCCTTATGTGATTTATTCTGCTGTTTTTGGGGGTGCTAAGAAATTCTTGCACCTTTAATTAAAACAAACTGCTTCAACACTAGAAAAATGGCCCAAACACCTAATCATTATTTTTCGTCCACCTAATTTGTCTGTCAACGTTTGATGCATTTGGGTTTTTTTTGGCAGATGAAACAAAAAACTGAGGTTCAAAACTGAGAGGCTGACGGTCATGGGACAGCAGTAGGGACTGTTTTTCTGGTGAAATTACTATGACACGTCTGGGGTGACTCTAATGGATTTGACACAGCAGTTCATACTGATAACTGAAAGGCTGCCTACCCAGACAGGCACAGGCTCCAGGACCAGTGGAGTTGATCATCAGATAAGAGCACAGAATGGTAGAAACAGTTGTTCAAAAAAGCTACACTCAAAATGAAACTGCAACTCTTTGGTTTATTTTTGCTGTTTCTCCCTGACCTTCAGTTTCTGGATTCGTGGGAGGTTTTCTCGAACATACGAGCTGACATGCTCTCATACCAACTGATGACAGTTTCTTTGAATTTGCTGACTGAAATAAACACTTGCAAGTATGTTTCTAGTTGAAATAAAAAAATTGGTGAGAAAAAAGATGATTAACCTATGTTTATATTCTTGATCACCAAAAACTGAATTCATTTTCCCCAAGCTTTTATTTCATAACTTTCATTTTCACTCTCATTGGTAAACATTTCCTCACTTGTTACATTCTTAAAACAAAAACAGTCCAGTGCCGGTTGCCTTCACATTGATGTTTGTCGAACTGTTGTGCGGCAGGGCGGGAGAGAGGGATTATGCAGATATGTCATTGAGATACAGCGATGCATTCAGTGGTAACAAGAAGGGTAAAGCCAGCGTTCATTGGTCAGGACATCATGCACCCTCCATCCATCCTCAGAAACTTTTACAACAATCCACACTACCATGTCCCCTTTGACCTCGATTTATATTACTTACCCGTTTCTACCAACACCCTGTGATACTCTAAGATCTATGAAAACCTCTTCACCATTCATGGCTTTTCTTCAGCATAACTGCTCCATGTTCCAGAGGTCAAATTAAGAAAAAACAAAAAAACAAAACAAACAGTAACTGAGCTTAACTTTTCCCTTCCATGTATTTTATGGATTAGTAGTCATATGAAGTCATGTTCCTTTCCTTCATGTTGTGCCAAAATGTCAGAAGTGGCAAAGCACCTCAAGGTTTATGGTTTTAAGTTCTGTTTTTGAAGGACTCACCGAATTGTCACAGTTCAGGAATAAGTGAGCCACAGACGGGGGTTTCTGTAGGATGAAAATACCTCCAATTGCTGCACTTTTACAAAAGCAAGTAGAAAAATATACTTTCAGGCTGGACACACACGACAGGTGGGACTCAGTTCCAATTTCTTGCCTGTAATCACCAAAAGCGAGGAGGATAAAACGCAGTGCTGCTGTCAGACCGTCGACTGTTTTCAAATGAAAATGTTCTACCAAAGTGAAACTGGGCTCTGGGCCTTTTTCTCCTGGTTGCAGTCTTTGCTGCAGGAAGAGTCTGAAGCAGAGAAGGAACAGTGAGGTAATGAAATCTCTTCGAAGGCAGATGAACCTCGAGTTCGTGAGAGAAGCTCCACAACGTTGTCCGATTCGGTCAGACACCCCCCCGCCCGGCCCTCCCCGCTTTCTTCGGAGGGCCGTCTAGACGTCGTAGAAGAGTCGCACCAGATGGTAGCGGATCCCAAAAGCCACCACGCTGCCCATCACCTGCGCGAGACACAGAGATGAGCTCCACCGCGTGACAACCGCCGCTCCGACGGGACGTGTGGGACTTTGTCGTACCTGTATGATGAGCATGACGACGGTGAGGTTTCTCTCGTGGATGGGGCCGAACATTTTCAGCACAAGGTTTATTATGGTCATGTTGTTGCACTCAATAAATTCGTCATCCCCCTCGTGGCCCCTCCGCACCTCCAGCAGCTTCAATAACTCGGCCACCTGTTGAGGATCACAAGTGTTATTGTTATCAACAGACAAACAGGGCGCCGGGCGGGCCTCCTGTCTACCCCGCGTTTTCTCTCCGCACAACACAGGACGCACTTTAATTAGAGACAGCCTGCTGTCAAGACACCTGAAGCGTCTCGTCACACACGTTTTCCAGTGAATAAATTTGCAATAATGGAGCGAAGGAGGGATTATGAGGCTGACTGATGAGGTTGGACAAAGTACTGGGCCTTCTGGCTCCCTTCTGTGCAGCTGCAGTCATTGTGTGCAGGACCGAGCAAGAGAAAGAGACTTAATGTAAAGTACCAAGAAGGTAGAATCACTTTGTACAAGGTGGTGATCTGCTGCTTTTTCATTCGGTGTCACGAGCTGACGATCAGTGATGAAAGCATCTTGAATGCGATTTTTTTTCTCGGAGACAAAGGATATAAATCAAAGAGCAACAACACCAGGAGAGTCTCACCCTCATAATCAGGTGTCCCAGTTTGGAGAGGTCCTTAATTTTGAACTTCGAGTAGCTCATTCTCAGTTTGCCGGTTTCCGGGTTCAGTCTTTGAGAGACGAAACAACAAAAGGAAGACAGAAAGGCTTGAACACACTCCAACAGTACGATGGAATCGTCCTTGTAAAATAGTGCCAAAGAGGTAAGAACTTTGAGTTCCCACGGAGAGGCGTACCTGGGGAGCCGGTGTCGCGGACAGGGGATTATACGGAAAAGCTGCGGCAAGGAGTAGATGAAGTTCACCACTTGAGGAATGAAGAACAGCAACATAGTTTTGCTGAAGTGCCCCAGAATCCCCACGACAGCGAAGGTCATTCCGGCGAAATAGCAGAACGTGTCTCCCACGAACACAGACGAAGGGTACCTGTGAAGCATCACGGTTGACACGGAACATGCGTCTGCACCGAAAAAAACGAAGGAGAGCCGAGTCTGGAGAGGCGCTACACTCACCAATTGTGGTAAAAAAGTGCCAACGTGGTGAAGAAGAACGGAATCATGAAGTAGAGGGAGAAAATGTGGTCGTCTCGATAATCCCCTGAAAAATTACAGGGAGAAAAGACACCAAAAATCACTGAAAAAGCAGCTTTTATTGTTCTAATCACCACAATTTATCCGATGAGTTCAGGCCAAACCTATCGAATTCCTAAACAGTTCATTTGAAATTTTTGTTACATTAATGATGCAGGAAGTGGGAATCAAACAGTTACCCACCGCTGAGCTCCAGCAGGTTGAAGATGATGATGGAGCCAGAGATGAACAGGGCCTGACCCGACTCGATGCCGTTGATGCCGGCCAAAATGTTGATGGCGTTTGTGCAGAAGACAGCGAGCATCCCCATGTAGACGTAGTACAGAATACCTGTGGAGGAGGACGGATTCACACCGGGTCTTGGACGCAGCGGGACCTCAGCGAAGTCCCGGAGGCTTCCCAAACGCGACGGGGAGACGGACGTCTCGCTTACCGAGATCCAGGTGCAGCCCGAGCAGAACTCGGAAGGGTTTGGGCACCACGATGACGGTGTTGCCGAAGTTGGTGAAGTAGACCATGAGCAACGGCAGCGAAGCCACTGTGGGCAGCAGGAGCTTGTGCCTCCATTGAAGGTTCAGCACGTCATCGGCAAAACCCAGGAAGATCATGCAACAGATGGCCAGCAGCGCGCCGATCAGCTGCACAAACTGACACATCAGGGCCACATCAGGACATTAGTTTGGGGTCCAGATTTCAAGGAAGGGGACACGATCGCTGACCGCCCGGCCGCTCACTCGCCTCATCGTGCGGGAAGCCCTTGCACTGATCTCCCACGAAGCAGCTTAGGAAAGGCACTGGGATGAAGAAGAAGAGGATGATGAGGAAGACGGTCCCACTGATGACTCCTTGAGACTCCGGGCTGGAAAGAGAGCAACCAGGAAGACAAACCAAACCAGAGTCAGAACAGAGGGCAACATTCCCGAACCGCCCCCCCCTCCCTTGAAGACACACTGTGAAAGAAAGTCCAAGATGGACATCAGACCAACTCACACTTCCTTCTTGGATGTTTTGTTCATGTCCATCCCGAACAGCCTGGCTGAAATGAAGTGATCCTTGAACGCGGGAATGAGTTTGAGGGTGGCCATGCAGCCCAGCACGGACATGAAGCAGTTGATGGCCAGCGGCAGGGCGGCTGCGGGCGGCATGTTTCCAGGCGCGGTTTATGATTTTGGTGGCTCTCAATGTGACAGGCTCGAATCACGCTCCGAGCTAAACTGACGTCGCCTTTTCAGGCGATCGATAGGCGAGCTACGGCCGATCTGACTGACAAACAAGACATGTCGCGTCGCCTCCCTCACGTCAAAATAGTGCGGCCGGAGATGAAGCGCTCCGTGACTCGCAGCGGGGATCCATATCATCTCTCATTATGGCACAGTCACGCTAATATCTGCATACTGTCTGTCTGAACTCCACGTCTGGTACCAGTTTGACTCGAAAGTTCGAAAGTTGCAATAAGGAAGCGTTTCCGGTACGACTTTTCAAAATAAACACTTTTGACATGTTTGCAGGACTCGTAATGCGAAGCTTAAGACGGAGCTGTGTCCCCGTATTCTCAAAGATAGATTATGTAATAAGTAGCAATTTACAGTATTTATCTGCCTTGAATAAACTGTTTTGTGGCCATTATTATAAACCTATACAAGAAGCTTTAACTGTAACTTCCGTCAACAAACGATGGAGAGATGACGCGGAAGACATTTCTTCTTCGTTGGTTTAATTTCTAAACGTCAAGCTCCGCCATCTATTGACGAGTTTACGTCTCTTTTTCTTTCGTCCTGTTGGATTCATTCGTTCTTTCTGAAATATTTCAGTATAATCATATATTCAACTCTTTGTAAAACGACTAAATGTGTCAGACATTGTGAAAGCATTCGTTACTCTACCGTAAATAACTGTCATTCGTTATTTGTGGGTTTGCGATTTTTACTAGAGTGCCCAAAATATGTAATAATTGTACAATAAATGGAAACGTGTGTGTGACTGTGTGTCGTCCTGTACTGGACCTGTGACAGACTGAAAACAAGACTCACAGAGGCTGTATGAATGAATTGTGCGTGTTGATGTTATTACTTATACGTCAGAATGTGTCACCCAGGGAAATGGATGGACTATGTAATTTACGTTCGTAGCCCAACTTCAATATTAGGCAGATTTTGTGACCGTCGTTGTGACCTTTCTATCAAAGCAGCTGATAAACCGTTCCGCTGATACGAGGTGACGTCTGCGTTATCCTGCTCTTATTCTGAAGGGCCCGTCCTTCATCTAGCTCCCGCCGACTCGTTCCTGTGCTGCAGCGCCGCCTGTCGGCCGCTGCCGAGCTCCGTCAGATCGTTGTGGGGGCTGCGGAGAGCGGTAGGAGGCGACCATCAGCGGGGATCGCCGAAGCCGCTGCAGCCCGCGGTGCTCCCATCAGGCGGCGGCAGGGTTGTTACCGGATCCGCGGAGGAGGACAGGGGGACACCGGTCGGGACAACCGCGACCACCCGGAGATGGGACGCGCGCGTTTGTTTTTGGACGCGCTCCGTAACGCCATGAAGACAACTCGGAGCGCTCTCGGTTACCTGCAGCCCGCAGCTCGGACCATTTAAAACCCACCTCGGGTCGGAGGGGCGCCCCGGTGCGTTGCGGGATTCCCCGGTTCCGCCGCGCTCAGTCGCTCCCTCTCACATCGTTATTGTATTTCATAGCTGCGTAACGTGAACGCAGTTTTCCAGGCATGTCAAATGCTCCACAGACAAACGCAATCGCTATTTTGTGTCACGTGAAACGCGCAAGTTAAATCTGAGGTGGCGTTCGAACACCGCGTAGGTGTTTTTCGGAGGGGGTCTTCTTCGGTTTTTACGCGTGTGCGCCCCCACAATAAAGCCGCGCGTCCGTGTGCTGCCACCTCAGGCGGATCTGCCCCGACTGACAGCTCAGGTATTTTCCCGTGGACCGGATGATGTGAGAGGCTCCAGGAGGCGCTGATGGAGCTCCGGGAGTTGGGCTGGCTGTGTCTGGTGTGCCTCTTCCTCGCCTCCCTGCTGATCGTGCTGGGATGGCTCTTCCAGTACTCGCTGACGGTGCTGCGGCTGTGGAGAGCCCGGAGGACGGCCCGGCGCAGCGACAGAGAGGCAGCCCGGCCGCGGCAGCCCGGCCAGAGCCTGGCCGCAGGGGTGTGGGGCTTCCTGCTCAGGCTGCGCCCGGGCAGGGACGGGGGACCCGCGTCCGAGGCCGGGGTCAAGGGCCTGCTGACCTCGCTCTTCTCCTTCAAGTCCTTCAGGGAGCACTGGCAGGGGACCTGGGTCAAGGCTCTGAACGAGCAAGCCTGCAGGCACGGGGTGAGTGGCCACCTTCAGCCGACCGACACATCCCTCATCAGGCTGCAAATGAGAGCTGAATAAACATGACGGCGTGGTGTGGAGAGGAGCACGCCTAAGGTTACTCCACTAAGCAGCCGCATAAATAGTTAAGCAGGAGCTGATACGGTCGGTGAGCCCATGTGCGCGCTTGGATGTGTGTGTGTGTGTGTGTGTGTGTGTGTGTGTGTGTGTGTGTGTGTGTGTGTGTGTGTGTGTGTGTGTGTG
>JASSRZ010000006.1:7677340-7689913 GCA_032164315.1 Malacoctenus gilli | reverse complement strand
TGTATCGTGCTGCAGTGTCGCTCAGATTGACTTTGTGATGGCAGATCACACGACAGGAGCTGGGATCTTTCTGTATATTGTGACATTCGCTGTAATATGTGAGCTTGAGTTACAAAAGGGAAGATTTGAAGGATGCTTGATGCATTTCTTGGTCTTTGTGTGGCCTTTAAGGTAACATGCGCTCTGGTAAAAGTGCAGATATGTACAACGTGGAGCTCTCCAGCTCCCTGGATCTGTGCTCCAGATGAAGGCGGCCTCTCCAACCTGATCCGTCTCTAATTACTGCCTTACGTAAAGGTCGCCTCTCGTCCAGCATTCCTCTAGAAAAAAAAAAGTGTTCCACCGTAATGAGCTTTGGTCAGGCAACGTCAAAGGTCATGTTTTGGTCTGTCAGTGCGAGCGGAAGGAGCAGGATTTGTGGTGGCCTGAGAGGGGAGCGGTGGCGTATGGCGCCTCAGGTCAGGGCGCGAACGTCTCACGTGAGTCCGTGCGAGAGGTGAAACAGCCTCTCAGGCTCAGCCACAACTCTGGCTGATTGTTTCCATCCTGCTTTTTGCACCTGTCCACTGTCATTTGTGGACACGCATGAAAACAACCAGCTGGCAGAGCGTAACCCCCCCCCCGCTGGGCATGTAATCCTAAATATGCGAGAAATTCCTGCAAAATAAACTCAAACGGTTTCAGCTATTTTAGTGCTTGTGATTTTTTTTTATTATTCTGCATTTCTCTGAACCACCAGAGGCAAAAAATACAGAATATCTTCACTGAATTACACTAAGATCTGTAAATTTAACTGGGAAAGGTGAAGAAACTATCACAAGTTTCTGTTTTAGATGAAAGTTACATTGTAACAAGGTAACACTTCTGCCTTATATGTTCATCGCAAAACTGAGCGAACTGCCTGCTGATGACAATGCAATAAAATGAATTGGGTAACTTGAGCAGCCAACACTTTGTACCTTCTAGTATTTCTCTGGTATTTCTAAAAATACCTCGACTTGTCTAATTGTCAAGGTTCTCAGGGTTCGAGTGCTAATGCTCTTCTCTACTCTGCTGATGAAGCATGAATGATCACATTTCTTTTCTATCAGGTTATTTGGTGAAGTACAAAACTGATGTCGCAACTTTTTGGCACAGTCATGATGGAACGCTGTTGGATGACAAGTTCCTGTGTGACAGGCCAGATTGACTGGCTGCATTCACTCATTCAACGCTGTCCACCACTGTCCTCCCACCGACCACCATTTAGAGGTCGTTCAGCCAGCACTCCTCCTCTCAGCTGTGACCTTCACATCAGCACCGGAATCCAGCCTGTCCCCGCAGTCGGCACCCCATCTGGTTCCTTAGCTCCCCGCGTTTGTTTGTTTTTTTATTTTCCCTGGGTGAGTCATCTTCTGCTTCCCCTCCTCGCCCTCCTTTCTGGCCCCCGACCATGGGAAAAGCCTTCAGAGATCAATCGCGAAGCCTTTCTCCCACTCTCCCCTCCTCTCTTCTCTGTGGCTGTCTCCGAGCCAGTCGGCTCCTGTGGGACAAGATGCTCGCATGTGTTCACTCACTTCCTGTGGAACATAGTATTTTTCTGTCCCACCCCCGGTCCGCTGTGGGCGCTCTATAATGCGCCGTTATCATAGCTCGCCGTTCCACAGTTTTCCAGAGTGGAAACAGCTCTTTTCCAGTTTGTTACATCAGTGGCGCAGAGCTCCGAGCAGGAAGTCGGGGGACACGGCGTCTTTTCCGTCTCCTACGCGTCTCTCCCCCTCCTCAGGTCAGATCCGACTGTTAACACCTGCTTTACCAATACACATGGCCGAGGAGGCCACCCAGCTGTCTGTAAACACCGGCGGGGTCCGCCCCCAACTCTCAATCATCTCGCAGTACATTTTCAGGGACAGGCAGGATGTTGACGTATTTACTCAAAGGGTTCTTTTTTTCTTCTTCTTCTTCTTCTTCTTCCAAAAACGGAAAGAAAAAAAGAAGGAATCAACAGGAAGAAAGTAAGCGCCTGCTTTGAGAAGGGAGGGCCGACGGCCGGTTCTCTCCCCCCCTTTTCTGATGGGATGTAATTCGGCACCGGGGATGGGGAGGAGAAGGGTTGGGGAGGAGGAGGGAGCGAGCAGAGGAACCCGGTGAATGAAAAAAGCAAGACGCAAGGCACACACAATAATGTGGACACTGCTGCTCTGTGCATTTAAAGTCTTCAAAGCCACCCATGGATCCAGCTGCTGCGTGGACTCAGTGAGAGCAGAGAGATGGTAAGAAAGAGCCGCAAGTCCTTCACCGGAGAGTCAGCCGACCACCGGGTTTTATCTGCCAAGTGTTACTGTTGATTCTTGTTTGGGGCTTCTTCTTCCAACTCAAACCTGCCCCTGGATTTCTTCTACTCTGGATGTCAAAGTCTGTATCTTGCATGTCGCCGTTCACTTGGTCGGTGCTCAGCAGACGTCGTTCCACTTTAAAAGTCGCAGCTCAGGCTGTGTTGCCGCTTGGTATCTATTTTCAGAAGCTCATGGCAGCTCTGAAGGGCATAACTGCTTCTATAATGACAGGTTACAGTGCGAGGGCCTGCATTTGCAAGCATTAAAACCCTTCCCTGGCCTGGGTGTGTACGCCAAATCACTGAGGTTTGTGGGTGCGTGCGTGCATGTGTGTGTGTGTGTGTGTGAGAGAGTCACTCAGACAGAGACACATTACCCTGCCCACTCTCCTGTCCTGTGTGTCTGAGTGCGTGGCTCAAAGAGAGCCAGTGTTGACAGCCAGTGGGCTGACAGCAGAGGCGTAAGGGGGGGGGGTTGTGTCAGTGCTAAACAGAGGGGACTGTCTGTTCTCCGTGTCACTGGGTCCTCGGGGACCCACACACTGGTCGGGATTGTCAGATATGTGTGGTTTTCACGTGGTGGCCTCCGCTGGAGTGACATCAGACGCGGGCTAAACGCGCCGTTGTCTCAAACCGAACTAAACTTGGACCGCAGCAGCTGCGGGATGTTTTTGGGTTACTTTTTTCAGCAATCAGCATAATCAGCAATGACAACACGGAGCGAGATAAAAGCTCAAGCGAGTGATGCCATGTGTCCGTCTGTCCGTATGGGACTGAGGTGCTGAGGTAATTCCCTGACATGCAGGAACAGCCTGGCGCGAAGGAGAACAGTTCAAAACACGTCCCGAGTGGTCGGATGGATATGAAAGCAGATATGATTCGTGTGCTCTGGGCTGGATAACCCGAGTTCACCTTCAGGGAAAACTGTGCATCCCTCAGAGCCAGAAGACATCAGGGCTGCTGGCAGTCTCCTCTGGAGAAGTTACACATGGCAAACAGCCATCCAGGGTTCGTATCTGATAGACAAAACAGGCGCCAGAGAGCAGCAAGTTGTGTCTACTTCAGTTTTCCTTGGGATGCTGAGATTGCAAACACCCCATATGAGTGTGTGTGTGTCAAGTATGTGCGTATGGGAGAGAGAGAGTGCAAGACGTGGACGCGAGCTTTGAGCAGAAAGAGATGGTGAGTCATCTGGTCTGCTTATGTGTCTGAGAGCGACTGTTTGAGGCATGTCTGCTCCACTCAGTTTGTTGTTTCCCGCTCTGTCTGATGTGAGCGCGATGAGCAGACAGCTGGGGCTAATCTGCTGCATCTGTCTGCAAACACAGAGCGTGTGTGTGTGTGTGTGTGTGTGTTTGTGCAGGATCTGAGTCATGCTGACTCACGGTGATCAGAGGCAGAGGTGTCCTGACCCCTGAAGGGTGAAGCACCTGCACGGCTCCCCCCCCCCCCCCCCCCAATCAGATCTGTGGCTCCTTATCCCCTTTTGGCTCTCCGATATCTGTCCCATCGGCTGAGGCCGAAACCACTGGCAGCTTTCTTGATGAGTCGTTTTGTCCATAGTTCTGCAGAGACAATTACTCTGTATTATGGTTTGGTCACATGGGCTTATAAGTGGGGCAGAAGGTTTCTAAGGAAAGCTCTGTTCCCATTGTAGTACAACTGTAGTAGCAGTATTCCCAACGCTCCCATTCATGCCCTGACACTTTCTCTCCCTCCCTCTGTGTCTCTCTTTCTCTCTCTCCCTCCTCTCCATCCCTGCGCTTCAGGACCTGCGTGTGTCAGATAAGTCTGACTGCCCTGCCGACATGGAGCGAGTGAACAGGAACAAGGTGGGACTCGGGCGACAGACGCACCAGGTCCTACAGGTGAGTCTTCCCTTGCTGCTACGACTCTGATCACACTCAGAATGGAACAAGCTGCCAGTCTGTTAGCGAGTCAGGGCCGAAGGGATGCATCACAATTTCAAAGGCAAGACAACCATCGTAAATCAACACTGACATTTACAGAGAAAAGATGTGGCTGTCAGCTTTTACCGGTGAGCTCATATTTAAACACTCTAAACATACTGTAGTTCATGTTATTCCTACGTCTTCCAAATGCAAAAGCAATTCTTGTGTTTTTATTTTGTTAAACTTGTTTTTATCACAGTATCTTTATACTTTCATCCCTATATGCTTGAATATTGTCTGTTTTATAAGTTTGATGAATGGCGGCACACAAGCCAACATGTGGGAGCCTCATTTCTCTGAATTAATTGCTTCATGCAGCTGTTTATCTGCACTTTTTGAAGTCGTGCAAAGTAACTTCATGACCTCAGGATTATGTAACAACCATCTTCAATTCCTTCGGTTTTTCTCAGAGCACTCCTCTGGACCTGATTGAGACAGGCAAGTCCCTGAAGGTCCAGGCAGAGCGCCCTCACCTGGTGAGCCTGGGAAGTGGGCGTCTGAGCACAGCCATCACTTTGCTGCCACTGCCTGAAGGTGAGCGAGGACCTCGGCGTGTGTTTGCGTGTATGTTTATATGTATGTTTGGAGGTTAACGGAGCAGGTGTTGGACAGTCGTACGTTCAGTGACAGGGGAACATGTGGTCAGAAAAATGTTAAAGAAAGTCAGTGGACCGCAGAATGTCATCTTTGAGATTGTGAAGCAGTTCGGGAAGCTGCTTACTCAGTCTTGGCGAACTAAAGGGTCTAGAATCTGTATGTTGCTTTACCACAAAACCAAGTCTTCGACTGAACAACTGGGATTCCTAAAATAAGCCAATTGTTCCAGCATGTCATAAAATGTGTCCCGACTGACGAATTTACAGGCCCCTAAGAACTACTGTAACCATCTTGTCAGTGATCATTGGCAGCAACAATAGCAGCTACATTGTGTTTTTTTCTTGCTCTGCAGCATCAAAGAGGAACAGACAGAGAAGGGTGTGACAGTGGTGTCTTAGAAGGGAGCCTTGTAAAAAAAAGAGAGTCACTGCACCAAATGGATTTGGGTTTTTTCTCAAGAACTTTCAGTCGTATATTTTTTAGCTTTATAAAAACAGCTTCAAATGTTTCACGTACTCGAACTTTTTGGAACTTAAACAGAAGGCACAAGCTCAGTTGGGTCCATTTTGATGCCCTGACTGAGGCCCAACTGAGATCCAGTGAAGCCGCACGGGGCCCCTGAACTAAAACGAGTGTGACCCCCCCCCCCAGCACTAAACCACATGCATTCAGCTTGAACTTCAGATTGCGCAACCTTTAGGAGAAGAAATTCCCCACAATCAAATTACTGCCTCCAATATAGTTGCCCACGATCGAATTAATTCTCACTGACAAGTCGCCTGTCATCTGCCCGGGCTGAACACATCTCCAGAGACCACCACCTGTTGCTCAACATTCATTCACATGTTGATTTCACTCGTGGCTCCGCCCACCCGCAGCCTTGCCCCCTGAGACCCCGCCGGCTTTGAACTTCAGACCTAAGAATACCTCGCGAAAGTATTCAGGTCCGCGCGGCTTTCCAGTAACCGGCCCCTGTGAAGATGCTTTCCTCTTGTTGCAGGGAGAACCACGCTGGGCAGCGGCACCACCGACATCCCCCTGCAGGGCCCCGGCATCACAGCCCACCACTGCTACATCGAAAACCAGGCAGGCTGGATCACCCTGTACCCGTGTGGGAACCAGTGCGCCGTGGACGGCCTTCCCATCACCAAACCCTATCACCTTACACAAGGTAATGCAACAAGTTGTTGTAGTCTTCCACACAAAATGCAACTTAAACACGCGCAACAATACTTCTTCACTAGAGTCTGAAAAACCTTTTCACACTGATGCACAGATGGTCCCGTCATTAGCAGCGCCGCAGAATAACACAAGTGGAAAGTTAATAAACTCCTAAGTGTTTCAGCTGCAGGCAAAATTAACAAAAACACAGTCTGGCTGCTTAATAGTCCCGTGCCCTTCCAGTAACAGACCACGGCACGCAATAACACAGCCAAAGCAGTCCCGCCCCATCCCGTCGGCCCCCTCACTGTGGGACCCGGGCCAGCAGCTACACGGACGTGTCATTTGAAGCCGGCGTGTGAGGAGGCAGCAGCTGCTCAGCCAGAATACTTCAGGCTTTGCTCCATTGAAACGGACAGTAAAGAAAGTCTGAGTGGAGACGACTCAGGACTGGAGGAAGCTGCGCTGTTTGTAAAAGGAGGAAAAAAAAAAAGAAAAAAGAAAAACGCCGTTCGGACGCCGAAGGGGACGAAATCCGCCTGAGTTAAACCTCCCGGGGACCGAAGCGTCCGACGCTCTCCGGAAATATTCCCGGCATCCTCAAAACACACGAGACATGCAGGGAAATGATGAGGAGTTGATTTCACTCAATGGTTAATCGCACGTAAGTGGAGCGAGTTCCTCTGTTTATGTTCAGTTCATGGTGAATAACTTGACCGGTTTTGAGGGAGGATGGAGACAAGACATTCATGTTGAACCACTGGAGTGATCATTTCACTCAGTCTGCCGGAAAGACGGTTTGATTCAAGGACATTTTTAGGACCAATTCAAGTGAAGTGGATTATTTACAACCAACAAACAGGACAGCATCTTGATCTTTGGTCTGTAAACGTTGAACTTTGTGTTTATGTCCTTTTAGAGCAAACGTAATTCAAATCAATATCCAGTTTTAACCATCAGTCCATGCGCTTTGTTAAAGTGATGTTTTCTAGGGGCGTGTGGGTGGCGATGATTGCACTGACCACTCCTTCTCCCCCCGGCAGGCTGCATGCTGTGTTTTGGTCAGTCTGCCTTTTTTCGCTTCAACCATCCAGAGGAGGCTCAGAGGATGAAGAACATGCTGCCTGGAGGGAGCCAAGGAACCAACATCACCAAAACTCTCTCCTCCGGTAAAGATCCTTTTAATTGCTCGGCGGCAAGGATTCGGTATCGCCCACGACGCATCAACTCCGTCTGATTCGAGTCCATCGTGCGATCCAGAAATAAGCACCAAGTGACAACTGGGAGTATGAAGGTTGCACAGTTTCCTCGGCAGCTATTCTGAGCTCAGCAAATGTGTTGGGCACACAAAACACTTCGGATTCCTTCGTCATTGCGGTGAAAAATGAGCCACTTCCCGCAAAAGGGAGACACAAGAGCATTTGCTCCTCAAATCGGTGATTGTGAGTTGTTTGAAGGGGCAGTTTTAAGGACAACAACCAAGCAAATGGTCCCTGGTGGCGTACAGAGACTCGGTGGCGCAAACTCAGAAGTGACTCCGTGTGCTTCTAAAATTTGACACTTTCACTCTCGGGCTCATTTTGGAATTTGCCTAAAATACTCCTCTCCTTGACAGGACGCCGAAATAGCTGCTTGAGAACTAATTATCCTCGTCCTACATTGTGATCCACTTCGCAGGTTCAGTGTGTGACCCCATTGTGTTTCAAAATATGAGCCTTTCCCTCCTTGCTGCTACGGTGGTGTTGGTATGATGTATTGCGCTGGCCCGCCGCCCGCCGGGACTGCTTGCCGGTGATATTTAGACCCCATTCTCTGCTGACCTTCTTGGCTCGCCTGTCAGTTCGATGTTTCGAGCGGCCACTCCCGAACCCTCGGTGTAGACGGCCCACTCTTTTCCTGACCAAGCCCTGATTGCATCTGCTCCGAATGAGCTACGCGGCTGCAGCCTTTATATTTAGCTGCTCCAGATCCCTGCGGGATTACAACACAACTTGGGAGCATCACCACCACTGGCTTTGGTTGGGACAGGAGACCACTGGCCATGAGACATTTATCACTATTTAAAGTGGGCCACCGAGACACTCTGAGTCAACGTCTGTGTGGCAATTTGTTCAGGCATGGCTGCCTCTCCTTATATGGGCCGTGCTTCTGTCCTACAGCTGACCTGAGGTACTTTGGTAGTCAAAGGGACAAAGATGGCAGAGGTCAGATTGTGTTTGTTTGCGTGTGTTTTTGCAACTGTCCCCTTTGTTTACTTGGGAGGAATGCTCATGCAACAACTGTTTGTGTCTCCGTCCTGCAGACCCCCAAAGTGTCCTGAACGGCAACCACGAGTATTTTCTCAGCAACAATGTGTCCACGCTCAACAACATGGCTCAAAACCTGCAGGACTCCTTGGTGCTGAAGACTTCAACGCCGGGATTCGGCAAGCAGCCCGTCCCTCAACCACGAACCCAAGATGCGTTAAATGGGAGGAACGGCTCCACAAATGACAACTCGGCTCACCAACACCGCAGTAACATCGGGAACAAGACTCCTCCAGTACCCGCCAGGTCTCCCCATAACAACCTCAATCCCGTCCCTCATCCACGGGCGTCGCTCTCTGTGGCCCAGAGTGCCTCCACTGGAGGCCAGAGAGCCCAAGAGAGTCCAAAAACTCGAAGGAACATCCGAGCAGAGGCCACGCCGAGCCCGACGCCACATATCAGAGAGTCAGGGCGGAGCCCGGAAAACTCCGGCCTGAGTCACAACCCATCGTCCGTCAAGTTCTCCCCGTCGGCTCCATCCAGCCCCCGACTGAGAGAGTCGTCCCTGCAGAGAAGGTCCCACAGCCCCATGCGAGAGCAGGGTCAGCATCTCTCCCATGTGGACGTCCCTCAGAGGCTCAGGACTCTGGATGCGAGCGGGTCAAGCGGCCTGAGAGAGCTTCCTCCGCCCAGCCCCCACATGTCCCGCAGGCTGGCTCCCGGCTTCAGCACCAAACCTGTCCCCGACAGCCCCCAGGGGCACCGCAAGCTCACGGCTCCCTCCAAAGCAGAAGCCATGAGGGTGCTGTACGCCCAGGCGCCGTCGCCACTCGCTGGGATGGAGAAGGAGGCCGGAGGCAGGCCGCTCAAGCCCGGCGTGGGAGGTGGCATCGCGTCAGACCTGGGCACAGGGTCTGGCTTGTCTCCTCTGGCGAGCCCCAACAGCCAGAGAAAGTTCTGCGTGAGTGCCAAAGGGTCCTCCAGCAAGGAGCCCTGCCCCGTGAAACCGTACACCCGGGAACGCAAAAACAGCATCTCTGAGATCAGCGACAATGAGGACGAGTTGCTGGAATACCACCGGTGGCAGAGAGAGGAGAGGCTGCGCGAGCAGGAGATGGAGAAACTGGTGAGTGATCAGCTGGCAACGTTTAAAACGAAATCACACATAAATTAGCCTAAAATCTGGAGGCTGATGAGAAGTTTGCAGAGGAAGTCATAAAGAAAATATTTACTCCAATGATTTCTGGTTGTGTAGTTTTTTTTCTCTGTTTGGTTGATTTTGTGGATAAACTTTCGATGTTTAATAATCCTTTTTTTTTTCCACATTAAAAAACAAAAAACCCTGAAATCTGCTGACACGAAGAGAGTCACAGACCAACTTGGGTCATGGAAACATGGTGGTTGTTGAAAGACGCTGGTTAAATCGGGGTTTTTAATCTTCGACTGTGTATCAACACAGCTGATAAGCCAACCGGAGAAACACGATGGTTTTAAAATATGAAAACAAGTGGGGGAACCAGAGGGCCGTATGGCAGACTTCATGTCTGCTTTCAGATACTTTCTCTAAACCCTCTGGCGTCCCGCCAGCGGCTCATCTCCTCGGAGCATTACTGGCATTGTGGGTCCAAGCAACGCGGGGCGAGCATTCTCCCAGAAGTCCCGGAGCGAAGGCAGTGACTGATTATTGCTCAACACTATATTTACCAGCAGCGACGAGCCGCCTGCACTTTCAAAGCTGCTCGATCAAATTTTACTATGCATACCTGTTATCCATCTTCAATCACCATCCTGTCCCATTCCTCAGCACCCCACCCCACCCCCCCACACCCCCACCCCAGCCTGCTTCCTGACAGCTGACGCAACCGCAGAGGCGAGTGATCACTGCTGGCCCACAGACTATTTCAGGAACCAAACGGTTTCTGGTAACAAATAAGACAGAGCCCCTCTACTCGTGTGTTGAGTCATCCAGTACGGGCAGACGACCTCTGACCTCCAACATGCAAACGTCCAGATTTCTCTGCTCGGGATTTAGTGAGGCAGCACTTGTGGTTCACATCCGGAACTAGATTTTATTTTGACTCCTGTGCGTAATTTATGAAACTACTTCTTAACCATGTCCATGCAAACACACAGAACACAGTTCCCGACTCCTCCAGTACACTTTAGCCAATTTCTTGAAGATCAGATTGATCTGAGAGTAACTTGTGTTCTTCTTCATGCACCCGGGAAAGAACCTGATGTGAGAAGTTGCCCTCAGCTTGATGATCGTGGGCATACAGAGTTCGTGTTTGTCAGCTCCAGGTTGTTTGAGAAAAAGCAGAATAAGAAACGTTGTCGTCTTGAGGAGAAATGAAAAACGGTGAGTGTTTCACTGTAATGTTTCAGTGAAGAAGAGGTTACAGAGAGGGGCTGCATTCTTTTGGGGGGCCTCAGTGAAATATGGCTGGTGTAGATGTAGCAGGACGGTCAGCAACAGGTAATGCTGTTCTGTTCTGTGTATATACGCTGATGTTAATTACTAATGTATTGTGCGGACAGCTGTTTTCAAATACTTTGCTAATTTCACTTTTACAGACAAATCAGAGATACTGTCGCAACGAACCAATCGGCTTTCAGGATCGTTCTGCTGTTAATGCACCAAAGCAACATAAACTGTTGACCTGTTTCAGGCAGACAAAGAGAGGATTTCCTCTTAATGAAAGGAGTCCTCTATATTTGGCACAGTGCTCTCTTGGCACAGTTGGCACAGATACACAGTAGTCAATGTATACATCCATGGTATAGTACTTTGGTGACCTCTGTAACTCTCAGTGACTCTAAGTGACAAAAACAGGCAAACTGGAGAGGAAGAAATTAATTATGAAGTTAAGCAAGATATTTAAGCATTAATTCTACTGGAAAGACAAATACTACTAACTGGGATTAGCTGAGATGTTCAGGTTCGATATCTAACAACAAGCATCTGTGTCTTTATAATCCTATATAGCAGCAGACTGACAGACAGAGAGCCGAAGTTGTTAAATAAAAGGGTCTGCTTCATAACACACTAGGAATTGTAACTACGACTGGGGAATTGATCTGCCGGTTACATTTGTTTGGAGTCTGTAACTATTGTCAGTGTGGAATGATGATAACAAGTCCTGAACTATTCTAACGCATTCAGGCAATTATGTCATTGTTTGGCAGAACAAGAGACAATGTTGTGGTCATGTGCTGGAACTGGGTGGCACAATTATGAAGAACAAAAGACGAAAATATACCAAGTGTCCAAAGAGAAGTGTGACAGACAGGGCGGAAGTTTGTCTCCACAATTGTGTTCTTATAAACAACTCGAGCTGCAACAGGTTTTACGATGAACAGGCGGCTCGGGAGACGGGGCTCCATCAGCTCTGGCCCTCCTGCTATCAGGTTACAGTCGTCCCATGCCAGTGACCGAGGGACAGCTGCCCAAACGGGACAATGTCACTCAAGGACACTCGAAGCGAACCTGCAACATGACCCGCACAATCCGACAGCGCGCGCGCTCACCTCTCGCGTCTCCTCCGCAGGAGCGGCAGCGGCTGGAGACCATCCTCAGCCTGTGCGCCGAGTACAACGTGGAGGACGGCGCCGCCGAGCTGCTGAGGAGCGGGCTGCTCGGGGGCGCTGCGGGGACCTGCGGGATGGACAGACCGCCGAGGGGGAGAGGAGAGAACGATGAGGAGATCCAGAGAGAGGAGTCGAGCAGCACAGAGAGCACGCACCAAGAGGTAACGGCCACCTCTGTGGAGAGAAAAGGTTTGTGAGCGTTGTTTGCGGTTCGCTTTTTGGTCATTTACAAAATGTGCTCAGTGCGAGGAGCTGCTCGCCGGGCAGGAGCAGGTCTACCTGGAGGAGGAGAGGAACAGGATCCTGTCCAGGGTGGATGACCTGAAGCACAGGGTCGGTGAACTGGAGCTGCAGCTACAAGAGACCAAACAAGAGGTCAGTCACACGTTTGCCCTCTTGCGAATAAACTATTTACTTCACCGCGAAGACAGTAAGGCGGCTGTTTACGCAGGCGACAGCAGTTGTCGCGTTGCAGAGTTGGACTCCTCCACATTTGTCCGCAGGTGGAGATGGAGCAAGCCCTGCTGCAGGCGGAGCGGCGGGCCGAGCAGGAGCAGGTGGAGGCTGAGAGTGAAGTCATGGCTCAGCTGCAGCTCAGACTCAGCCAGCTGGACAAGGCCACCCAGAAAGAAAAAGACAAGGTGGGCACCCGCGACCCCTGTAAATACCACCAGTTTTTACCACAAGCCATTAATTCAATGAGTGGAAAAAAAAA
>JASSRZ010000006.1:7633074-7666024 GCA_032164315.1 Malacoctenus gilli | reverse complement strand
CACACACACACACACACACACACACACACACACACACACACACACACACACACACACACACACACACACCTGCACGCCGCCACTCTGAGCCGCTCGCTGCCAGGGCTGAAGCTGAGATCAATGGCGTGCAGCCTGACGGCGTGATGGACGTCTGACGGGTTGATTTATTTCTGTGGCTCTTTTCCAGCCTGATGCCGGAGAGCGAATGAGGGCTTCGGCATGACGAAAGGTGCTCTTTTGAAAAAAAAGAAAAAAAGAACTATAATAATAATAATAATAATAATTATAATAATAATTTCTAGAGTTGTATTTATCTTTCAGCCAAGGTTAAAGAAAGAAAGGCTGCTTTGTGAAGAATGAAGGACGCAGTCGACTACATCAATCACATTCTGTTAACGATTACGGAGATAACCGAGATTTCAGGAGGGACACTTTCTTACTTTATATAAGCTCAAACTGTTTACACCTCTCGAGCCGCTCTGTGCATGCAGTGTTAACATGCTCACCTTTTTGATACACGTTTCTACGGTTTTCCCAACAAGTTGTAACTTTTGCATCGCTGGAAAAATAAAAGCCTCTTAATAGTTCAAAATACCAAAAAAACCTTACTATAAATAAATGAACTATAAAAGCTTTGTGTTTTCATAATATCAGATATTATTTGGTGCCATATACTTCTAATGTTCTCTCAGACTTCTATGATACACATGTTAATGTTAGTTTATATGTTTCAAAAAGCTTTAAACTCAGACATATAACACAGCAATAATGTGTCTGCATTTTACACAAGTATACAAAAGAAAAAGAATGAACACTTTAATAAAACTATGAAGTATCCTGCGATTATAATATTCTGAATATGCAATGTACATCTAATAAATGGAAATTTATGATGCGTCTGTTGTTCTTTGGTTGTTTTCTTTATTGGTTTGTTGTGAACAAATAGGCTGAAGTGGAAACATTCAATAACAAAAGCGTTTTCTCTCGTCTTTAATTAACTCCTGGCAGGCGTGTTGTTAATTACCGTGTTTCCTTTAAATAATCTCCTAATGAGCCGCCAGTATTCATGAAGGTGTTCCCTTTAAAACACTACAGCGTGTCTCTTTACATAAGGTGGTTTGATGAGTTAATTGCTTCATTAACTCTTATTATCTGCAGCAGCTGGCTCAGAAGTACAGCAATGCCGCTTTGTGTATGGATTTCTGGGGCAGTCTAATTAATCATGGGGCTCGCCCGCACTAGGTGGGCCACATGAAAACATGAATCGAAATTACATGCAACTTTTCATGCATGATTCAATATGGAGAAATTTGAATTCACGGATGAAACCGCTCGCACCAAGTTCCCACAAACAAGATCTTACAGGAATAACGCCGCTGTCCTGGGATCAGCCAAGGAGAGGCACGAGGGGGAACGCGGCGAAGGACTGGATGGAGACAATGATGGACGGCAAGGACTGACTGGCGAGACAATTAGCGAGAGACGCAAACATTGCTACTGGCAGCGAGCTGTGATCCAATAAAATTCAACCACGAAGCCGTGAAACGTTGAGCTGCTGAGACAAACTTAATATGTTGATCGGTATTCATGGAAATGAGCATCCCGGCTCCTCTCGTTCAGCCCAGGTAAAAGGTTTCATTAGGTTTCGACTCGGAACTCCAAACACACACACACACACACACTCACTCACGCACGCACGCACGCACGCACACGACTCGCGCCGTTTGTGTTTCTCTGACCTTGAGAGAGATTTCCAAATATCGCGCCACTCGCTATCTTTGAGCCTCTGGTGCGCCCAGCCGCATAATAAACAGATCTTTAAGAGGGCAGTGTGAGCTCATTATCGCTGTGATGAGCATGAGTGACACCCAGCCTTATTGTTGGTGAAATATTAATGAGCCCAGGGTGATCTCGCCTCACTTTCACACACACAGGCTGGCCTCTCTCCCCAGGCCTTTAGCACATAAATAAGGCAGTCGGGCTGCGAATTAGCGAAGGGGTCTCGCATGATTTTGTCGATATTAATCGGAGGAATTAACCCCCGTCTGAAAACAAAATCATGATGAAATGGAGACGTCTTCCAGCTCGGTTGAGGAAATTCAGAGCATCACCTGTCAAAGACCGGCGCTCGCGTCTTTCACATCATTTCAGAGCCGGCGCCTGGAACTTTTCACATCCACACGTGAGTGTCCGATTAATTTGGGAGATTAAAGCGGGAAAAGAAAAATCTTCAACATGTTCCGTGTGTGTGTGCGTGCGTGTGTGTGTGTGAGTGTGTAGACTCACAGATGAAAGCATCTCTCTCTCTGAGTGCATCCGATTCACCAGCGAGACTTGCTCTCCTAACGCGCTCCGTTTTCAACAAATCATCCCCACTTTCTTTGAAGTAAATGTAAGATGACAATCACTAATGCAAAACAATAAGCTGCACAATATACAGATCATTAAGCTGCAGTGTGCTTTTGGGTTTTTTTGGAGCATTTCGTGGCGAGAACAACAATGGTATGTGAAAAATATCCAGAGGGGCAAAGCGCCAGCGTTGACCTAATGAGGCCAACAAAGACATACATTGAGACTGTAACTGCAGCCCACTGCGGGGTGTTGTGCTTTTTATGTGGCTGGCTGTCAGACGCCACACTGTGCACGCTCAGTGATTTTTTCCACGGCCAGTTATTTCTCAAGTAGTCGTAAGATTTAACCGTTACATTCAGAAAAACGGCAAACAAATCAGAAAAGTTTGCATGCAAAATAGATTATTGGACAGTGGGAAAATAAAGCCACACAAACACAAAGTCCTTCACTTGATTTCGGCGGTTTCATTCTTTCATTGGGGGAGATTTTTGTCTGCCTTTGAGCCACTCGACTCGTATTTAACTTTAACTACACACACAAGGAGCAGTGGGATGCCGCAGTGCAGCACTCAATTAGTAATCAGGCATTTTGGGGGTCTTGCTCAAGGGGCCACAGTCATGTGATAAGAGTGGACAACTTTCCGTCTTTCTTCGTGGTGCAGGGAATTGAACCAGCGACCTCCTGGTCATAAGCCTGCCAGCCCACTTCAACCTTTTCTTATTCTTCAATTATTTCATTCTTCTGACATAATTTTTTCAGCAGACTGTGAAATGGAGCCGCTAAAAACGCCACACAAGTCAAAGGACTGAAACCCGGCGACGGCGATGTTCCCTTCGTGTCGAGGCAGCGGTTTATTTTGGGTTACGAGCGCGCCGCACATGGCCCGAGTGAACACCGCCTGTTTGAAGCTCAGAGGTGACAGACGCGGAGCCTCTGGAGTTTAAATGGTTGTGCGGCGCAGCATCACACGGCCTGAGTGCTGTAAGTGACACAGAGGGGTCTCCGGGGACCTGTTTGCCTAAAGAGCTAAAATGCTCGACGCCACAAGTGAGACACGAACGTGTGAGCGCTCCCGTTTGCGTGACCTGTAATTGTTGCTTCGCCTTTTTAAACCTCTAAACACATTTTCTGACGAGACTTTTGTTCAGCATCATATTCCAAACTCTCAACCCGCTGATATTTGTGCTTTGAGAGTGTGCACGGTACCCTGTCCACACCACGTCATCCCTCCATTGACGACGTCCTTTAGGAGTGCGAGTTAGTCGGGAGTGATCGACTTAAAGCTGCGAGATCCCGAAGGAGGACAAAAACGGAGACTGTAGTCCTTCACATCAAACACCTCTAATTTACCATGAAGTCCTGGAGGAATAGTGAATAAACACGACTCGGAGAGGGGACTGGCTCCTGTCACGGACGAATGCAAACGGAAGGGAGACGAGTTTGGAAAAAAAGAAATTCACAAATCAAAATGATATTATGCTCATCGCTTCTTTTTTTTCCTCCCTGTGGACTTTCATTACCGGCTTTTATGCCGGACTAAGAAACAACAGCAAGTGATCAGCAGACTCTACACACACTCACACACACACACACACACACACACACACACACACACGGACAGACAAAAACATCCACAAATCCCCTCACTTCCATTCACAAGTGGTAACTGAATTCCATGTTTTCTTCGTATGTTCAAAGAGGGGCAAAAGTTGAGGACAATAAATTCTGAGAGAGATGATGATGAAATGATGGTGTAACCCTCACTAACGTGCCATACGTGCACTTGGCATGCAGCATCGACTTTTCTGACTTCTCGGCTCATACACAACATTCAGACAATGAATCTGGGTATCGATTGATAGACAGCGAGCGGCGAGCCGCGGAAAACATATCTCAAGTATGTCTGAAGTCGGGTTTGATCCACCGTTGTTTGTGTTTTGCCCGTGGAGTTCAAACAACCCGAAGAATTGATCTCCTTCCAGCCGCCGTCCAATCGAAATGTGTCCAGCGGACCATCAGAGGCGAGACGGGAGACTCGGAGTGACGAACACATTTGACATCTTGTCCTTAGCGATGATAAAGGAAAGCGTACTTAGCGGGGGGAGACAACAGGGAGAGGCAGGCGTGCTGTCACGAGGAGCACCTTGGATTTCTCTCATGATGCGCAAACAGGAAGCCCTCGGTGGACCAATTAATGCAGACAGAGAGAGCAGTCAGCGATTTCCTGGGAGACCCGCCAACTTCGCCCGCTACTACGATCTCAATCTGGTCTCCGTTACGACCGCGTTTATCTGGATTGCATCAGGCCGCCTTTCGACAAATCTCTCAAAGCTGCGCTCACACGATAGCTTCCACGCAGTGGGCATTTTGCTGAATAGCTCCTCTGTAGCAAAAGCTGTCCCTTCAAATTTCCCAGATTAACGCCGACGGACAGCGTCCGCTGGAGTTCGGCACGGGACGCTCTGCTCGGATCAATCCCGATGTGGCGACACACCGACAGGCGTGCGCGCTAGAACGTGTTTATTTGCTGTGGAAACAACTGCTCAGACTAATGTGATTTTATGCCAGCGATTCGGCTTCGATGTTTCCAGCCTTCCACTCAATACCCTGGCACGCTCAGCGGCGGACGCATCTGTCGCGGGCGAGACGCCGGCGTGTCACATCAGTATGTAAATTCAGCAGAACTGGATACAAACCCATTGGTTCTGGCCAAATGATACTGTCACAGAGATGCAACTCAGCAGATGAGACGGAGGAGCGGGTGGACAGGGAGGGGTGTCAAAAACAGAGGTGAGGTGGAGGGAAAACAGTAGGTACGAGCGGAAGAGCGAGAGATGCAAATCCCATGGCAACAGCAACCAGAAAACAAGTCTAAAATAGGGGGCAGTGTCCGCTATTACTATAGCAACAGGAGAACAGCACAGTCGCTAAGCTTCGGGATTTGCTGAAAGGGGAAAAACAAAGCTTTATTTCTCCGAAAAATGTTGTTGATAGTTGTCACCACTAACTTCACTCGCTTCCACCAGCTGTGTCCCACTGAATTAGCCCCCCAAAAGACAAAAAAACAGCAGTCTTTACTGAATAATTCAGGCGCCATTATTTCGTGGACCTGTTACTCCAGCTGAAGCAGACAGCTGACATTAGCTGGCAGCGAGTGAATAGAAAAGTTGTCAAGATCATAAAATAAGCACAATGTAAACACAATACACCCCAGTGAATGAAAAGTGGATAAGATTATAAATTATCATGCTGCAATATAGATTAATGTCATTTTTCTCAAATGGACAACCAGATCTTGCACATTTAAATACCACAAACTGCTTTTCTGGATGAATGAAATAGGTGAAAGTGTAACACCAAACGTCTCAGCCCTTAATGTCCCCACAAACTGCAGCACTACTTTCCACACCCGTTTGTTTACCTGAAACATGTGCACAGTCTGCACTGCAGGAAAAAAAAGACAACACTGTGATGCTCTGCCTTGCCTACCACCAACCAATCATATTTCACCTGGAGCCGGATTCAACCAATGAGAGAGCAGCAGTCGGAGCCCACACGGCCAATCGCACCGAGCGCGGACCACTGATGCAACGGAGATGCAACAGACTTTCACCAAACAACAAAGTGTGTTGTGAATCAAATAGTCCCCCCTGCAAAACAATACGATGCCTCGTAGTAAAATACAGTGTGTGTACGGCAGAGCTGCGTTCATTTGAATCACGCCTCTCAGCAGGTTGTGGACGGTAATTTCAAGGAGTGGCTGCGCGCGCTGAAAGTAACGGCGACGCCTCGTCTCTATAGCAACAGACGGTACCGAAAAAAAACCAATGAAAGAGTAAACTCCGCTCGTAATTTGATTACTTTTCTGTGCTACTCAAGGTCGAAGCCGTGAAACCGGAGTATTACAGTCAGATTGATTTGTGGATATGAAATACGAAAACACAGAATTTGACGATCATGTTCCATAACTCAAAAATTCAATAAGTCAATACGCGTCAATATAAGGCTTTTAGTTGACCATATCTTGCCTTTGAGAACCTTTGAGGATGAACTATTTTGGCTTAATCGCAGTGCTAAAGCACATAGATAAAGAAAAAATAGATATTTCTCACATATTTGTAACTTTTATTCGCCTCACCACAGTGAGCGTGTGGGACGTCCTCCGGTGCGCGGCGGAGGGAGGGGGCGGAGGGATCTACGCTTTGCCCCGGTGACGCAGTCGGTTGCTAGGTGTGAATGAACTGATGCTTTGTCACAATTAAGCCGCTCCTCAGTTTACAGGTCGACCACAACAAAGCAACATCGCTCCTTTTTTTTTTAAGTAGACGTTGTCCCGGACATTCCGAGCTAAAACATGGCTCTCTAATTTCCCTCAAGTTTGTTGGACCCTGAACTGAAGTCGTGCTTTGCTTTCGCAACGCACCCCCAAGTGCTCTACACGTTTTCCTGCAAGAATGGAGTAAGTCCGAGCCTCTTTACTCGCTGTTTGTACCGCTTGTTGTTGTTGTTGTTGTTGTTGTTGTTGTTGTCATAGTTGTGGCTTTGTGGAGCTTGTTTGCCACTGATGGGGTGGTGTGTTCACGTTCATTTCCAACAGTTTGTCGTGATTCAGCTGTCCCGTAGAATGAATAATTTAGGGTGTTTTAATGACGCTACTTTCTCTGTGTTTGCTTTGAAAACAGCGTTTTGTTTGCGCATCTTCCAGCCTGTGTACGCGCTGGAAACGACACGCTCCAGCATCCTATATTTAGTCCTCTCAGTTGCACGTCTTCTTGGCTCTTCACTCCTCATTGTTGTTATCTAAACGGCTTAGGCAATTCAAATAAAGGTGATTAATTCAAAAGGAACAGGGCTCGGGAAGCAGCTGATCTGCCGAATAATCCGATTTAAGCACCAGGGTGTCTCTCACTCAAAGGGAGATTTGCTGTGGGTGCCACTTGTCAACAGTTGGGCCCCTGACAGCGTCACCGGGTCCCACGTGTTTTTGCCAGCGTCAAAGACAGTTCGCTCTGAGACAGTTCAGAGCCCACAGGGGAGAGAGAGAGAGAGAAAGAGAGAGAGAGAGAGAGCCAGCTCCCAGCTCTCCATCACTCACTGTGCCACATGTGATGGATTTGTTGGTGGAGCAGTTGATGGTTGGTTTTGCTTCTGTCGTCATTGAGATTCTTTCTGCTCATTTTGTGAACCAAGTTTTGTTCTCTCCGTTATGTGACATACTGCTCTCAAATTGGTGAACAACCTGCAGGTGATAGATTTTTGCGACTGTTTGCAAAAAAACATACGGCGTCATGTTGGGAAAACCCGCTGAGGGCAGCGCACGCTGCTCTTCCTGATTGCCTCCATAAACTGAATGAGCTGGATGTTGTTGTTGTTGTTGTTTATTTTTAATCGCACACATGTCTGATCCCTGTTTGTGTTCACCCTGCAGGTTTCATTATGCCCACCCAGCCCTGCTCTCTGTGGCCCATCTGTCAGACCCCGCTCGTTCTCAGCATATGCTCGGACTTGGACTGAACCAAAGCACCAACAGACAAAATGATGGCAACATCAGCTCCTGTTTGGAAGACACTTCGTGTCTGCCCGGCAGACCCCCTCGCTCTCTCTCACCCACAGGCTAACCACAGCCAATCACAGGGGTGCAGGGGGGAGGTGTCAGAGGAGAGTCAGCACTTAATTGGTGAGTTGCAGCGAGTGCGCTTTTTTATATTTTTCCCCATTTCAGGTGGGCTCGGCACTGCAGCACATTCGTCCTTCTCGAACAGTAAGTAATAAAGTAGCTACGTCTCTTTTGCCGACGATTCCGCAACTTTGTTTTGCATTTTGGCCGCGTCTCCGTCGCAAGCGCATTTGCCGAGGACGCTCGGATTAGGATTTATGACAACTATTGGACGATTATATTTTCAGATTTGCATGAAAGATTTTTTTTTAGCTGCTTTATTTGCCGTCGTCGCACAGCTTGTCACGAATGCAGTTTTTTTGCCTCCCTTGGCAGGTGATGGTCTCACTGACTGGATGACGGAAGAAGTGGATTTCTCCTCGTACCTCCCAAACCCTCCTTCCCCTCCCTCCTCGACCAACGCCTCCCTTCCCCCTTCGCCCCTCCAGAATGATATCCAGGTGCCCTCAGACTTGGAGGTCATGACCTCTCTGCTGCAAGAGGAACTCGCCCAACTCGAGGACTACTTCCTGTCCGAGCCGCTGCCCGAGAAAGGGCCGAGGCTGGGGAAATGCGACAGGGGTCCGCTGCCGGCGGGTCCCCAGCCCTTCAGTCAGCTGCCATACGCATCATACTCCACATCCAACCAATCGGAAAATAGCCCGCTCCTAGTTACCCTGGCAACCGGGGAGCTGGACCTGCTGAGCATCTGTGGCGGGCCCATTGGGCGATCCAAAATTCCAAGACACGCCCCGTACAGCTGCAGTCGCCCCAGTGGGTGTGGTAGGAAACGAGTTCCCGACGGCGTGAGGTTTAGCGAAGGCTACGACGGCAGCTTGCTGGCTTCCAAAGGCAGTCACTCAGGTAGCTCAGCTGTGACCCTCACGAGTAACTACGGCTGCGTGGAGGAGGAGCAGCTGGTGGGCAAAAGCTACTGTTTGGGCAGTGCAGTCGAGGTCAGACGATGCGCAGTTTTACCCAAAGAAGACAAAACTTGCTGTTTCACCCAAGACGTGATAGGCGGCGGCGGCGGCGGAAAGGTCGTCGGTGGCGGCGGATTTGGTTTTGGTGGATCGCTGGATGTCCCGCACAAAAAAGAGGACCTGTTGATGTATAGCATGAGGGAGGTCAACGCAGGCTCCAGCAGCCACGAGGTCCTCAACAGTATCAAAACGAGCGTGGAGGTGACAAAGGCCACCGTGTCTTGGAAAAGTGAGAGCGGCGACGGCTGCTATCTTCCCACCACGTCGCAGTCCGAGGCCTATCACAGCTTCCTGGGGAACATGAGCGAACAGGTGAAGTCAGAGAGTCTGCAGCTAGGTGCGCACGATTTACACTGTAATTTCCTTGAGGATCAGGGCCCCGAGTGTCTTCTGATGGCCAGGGACGGTCTGACCCTGGAGTCGTCAGGGCTCAGACAAGCGTGCCGGCTGAAGGAGGACCACTGTGCTGTGAAATACGAGGTGGACCTCCTTCCAGTCGAAGGCGGCGAGCGCAAACAGAAGAAGCGAGATCAGAACAAAACTGCCGCTCACAGGTGAGCCTCCCCCTCTTGCCCGCGGGCAGAATCCGACGGCTGGCGCGGTCAACGTGCTTTACGCTCAATCCCTGTTTTGCCCACCGCAGGTATCGCCAGCGAAAGAGGGCGGAGCTTGATTCGTTGGAAGAGCAGCTGCATTGCCTCGAAGGGAGGAACCGGGAGCTGCGGGACAAGGCAGAGTCTGTCGAGCGCGAGATCCAGTACGTCAAAGACCTGCTCATCGAAGTTTACAAGGCCCGCAGCCAGAGGCTCAAGCAGGACCCAACAGCCTAACACCTCCACGCTCCTGCAAGTACCGAAAGAGCGCGCAACAGGGAAAACGCAAAGCGCTTTCTGTCTTTAAGTCTGTCCAGCAGCGAATGTTGATTTTGATTTTTTTTTTTTTTTTTGATGGCGAGGGATTAATTGCATGCTTTGCTGATTTTCTCCTAATTTTTCTTTCCTTTACACTTTAAATTCAACTTGATCCAATGCTTCCATTGCTTTCGCTCTCGAATCACTTGAGCCTGCACTGTGGCATTGCAATGCTTTAAATGACAATCATTTCTAAAAGGTCTCACACCTGGAGGAGAAGAAAAAGCAATGGTTCTCATGATGCAGGTTTTCTATCGTTACTAGCCTTACATTGAAATCGATGTCAGCAATAGAACCTATTTTGTATCGCGTCCTTTTCCTTTCTTTTCGTCGGCGCTCATCGCATCAACGCTTGTTGGTAGTTAGATTAACAGAATGTTCTTCTAACCCCTTTTTTTGAACTTCATCTTTGAATAAAAAAAAACCTAATAATTTCTAGTCTTCCCTCCACTGTAGCTATTTCAATTCGTTTGAGTCTTACAAATCACGACACCCGCTGTTGAAAATGTGTTGATTTTTGCATTGATGGAAAGGTTCGCAGAAACGCAAAAGGAGAAAAAACAAGGGTTTTTTTGTTCTGCGTTTTTTTTTTCAACTTTTTTGTGAAAACCCCTTTTTTTTCAAGAATTTGTTCACGCATCTTTTTTCTTGCCAATTCATATGATTGACTTCAGGTTGTAGAGCATCCGTAGATACTCAGTCAAAAGGATTTGTACGTTTAGGGCATTCTGCAGTGCTTGGTCAGAAGCGTGACTTTGTGTATCTACATTTGTTGATTTTTGCTGGTGTTTGATTCAGATTATTGTAACAAAAAAGGAGAAGTTTTTCCGCTGTGGCAAAAAATTTGCCCTTGCGTGAATGAAAGATAAGCAAGTTTCATTGATTCTGGTGTAAACTGGAGGCAGAGCTTACTTTTTGCATATTGCAATATATACAATCTGTTTTGCAGCTCAGGATATGCAGTTGATCCTCCATTCTTCGAGACATCAGTGGTTTACAATTAGCGGACGTGAAACTCAGTCTTATTAAATTGCAGATGTTTCCGCAACAACACGGGTTCCCCTGGTGTAAAAATTGGTTCTCCCATTTGTACAAATGTTGTAATTATAGTGGCATTTTAGCAGCCTCCCTCCGCATGCCTTTTGCATAATTGTACTCTTTCTCTCTCTCTCTCTCTCTCTCTTCCTCCCTCTCTCTCTCTCTCTCTCTGAAATAGAAAAGGTAGAGTTTCAGAATAAATGGGGGATCTTTCTCCAAACTGCTTGTTAAGGCAATAAGTTTTTTAGGCCTCTGGCTGATCTGCACTAATTTGTAACAACTTTTGTATGTTCAGGGAGTGAAGCGTAATCTTTCCTTTCTATAAATTCAATTAAAAGACATCTCAGAATAGTCGTTGAGGCTTTTTGCAGCATTAGCTTTGGTGTGGGTCCATTCTTTTTTCAGTGCATTTGTTGCTATTCTAAGCAAATAACCACTGTTGCTGTTATACACGCTTATACCAAGGAGAGTTTTTTTTCTATGCATATTTATTTTATGACAATCTTTCAAAAAAATTAAAGAAAAGGCGCCGATTTGTGATCATATATTTATATTTGTTATTTTTTAGTTAGAAACTGACATCACGTTGTTCGAGCCCCCTGCGGTGTACTATCAACTCTGATTGTTCAAACCAAAAAAATTAAAAATAAACATGTACCGACGGCACATTCTGACGCGTTGTAATGTCCAGATTATTTACTCACGTGCGCATTTTTCCTTTGTGTGATGTCAAACTCTTTTCTTACAAAAATAAAAGCGTGGCGACAGCTTGGCTCGACGTGTATGTGTGCGCGTGCCAGTGTGTGTGTGTTTTCTACCGATTTTGCAATTTGTATTTTTAATGTCATTCTTTGCACGTTACGAAATTGTCATGTGCGGCTCGGGACAAGCGATTCTCGGCGATCGTAAGAGGCGGTGAGCTCCAACCTGCAGGGCCCGCCGGTCTCGCACTGCCGCTCCTTCCTGCCTGCTGACGGACCGCGGGACGGACGCTCCTCACGCAGCTCCTGCGGAGAGGGAGGCGACGAAATAAACGGACAGAATTGATCCCGCTTCGTTCATCGGTGCAACTTTGCACGATCGTTACACCGCTAGAATTTGAGTTAATAGTTATTTCAACTTCTTACCTCCACAAACGTCCATTCCCGAAACTTTAATTCAATTTTCTACAGTTTTATAAAGTCGCGAATTTCACATTTGCCTCCCGAAACGTCGTAAAATCAGAACACGGAGTGTGACGGGACTATTTTCAATGGCATAAAAAAAATCTTTAAAAACAAATAAAAACCCGCAAAAATGGATAAACGCAGAAAAAGAAAGACAGAAATTGCGAACAATTAATGCACCGTCTTTTTTAACGAACATCCATTATCGATAAAATCCAACAATTCCTACAAAAACCGAAACAGTAACCCCCCCCAAAAAAAACCATCCATTCTGTGGTTTTATACTCCAACCTCAACTGTTTCTACTGCTGTTGAAAAACGTTGACATCAAATACAAACTGTTTTATTTCTTTTCAATGAAAAAGTGTACAGTGTTCATACAGTGCTTAAACTTAAGTGTTTCTACTAAAGGGAACTGGTAATGCAAATAAAGGAGGGGGGGGGCTGCTTTTGCAAACATCTGTGGTGATCTGGAGCCTCACAGCTGCCGGATGAGCTGCTGATAGTGATCACAGTGTGGAGGAGCATTTTGGGAAGCCCGAAGAAGCTTCTTCCTGGCTTTCAGGGACACCAAAACCTAAAGGAAAAATAATTGGCACAGTTTAAATGAAACATGCCAAAAAAAATTTTTTTTTTGCTTAAATTGAATCTAAAAATAATAAATATGAAGCAAAGTTCTGTGAATTTTTTTTTTAATTACGATTTTTATGTGAAAATGGACACAATTAAAACAACATTTGCGCATCGTTTCTGATTCCAAAAACACAGCTGTAATTCGATCTTAACGTTCGCCCTCTTGCGACGCTTATTACCTGCCGCAGTGCGTCCTGCTGTGCGAACACACACAGAGTCGCTGTGGCAGCCTGCCTCACTGAAGGATCGGGATCCGTGCAGGCGGCTCGCAGGAGTCCGCCGGACACGTCCTCCTCCAACAGCGAGCGCACAGCGCCCTCGTCGTCCCCCAGGTTTCCCAGCGCCGCGCAGCAGTGACGGCGCGTGAGGACGTCGGAGTCGGAGACCAGGGCGGCCAGCGAGGCCACTGTCCTCCTGGCCTCCTCTGTCCACCGTCTCCCCTCGTCAGCGCCACCCATCGGCCTTGCTGTGGTTGGTAAAGTGTCTGTAACACTCTGCTCTTCATCACGTTCCCTCTCTGCAGTGCCGCTGCATTTTCCATCTGTTCTACCTGCTTTAAAAATGGCTGCGATATAACCCAACCAGTTTCCAACTGCCCAGCAGGCCGTCCTCCGGACAAGCATGCAGGGGTCGCGGAGAAGGCCTGTCATGACTGTGAAAATGTTGAGCTGCACGCTGGACAGTGAAGGAGGCCTGAAAGGATCCAAGCTGCCCAACAGTCTGCACGTGGCCGCCCTGATCGGGTCGTAGGAGTGACCCAGCGCCTGATGCAGCACCGGCGCTTCCACCAGGGGCTGAAAGCAGGCGCGGGGAGGGGACCCGCGGGCTATTTGGGACAGCACGGTCAGGAGCTCCACGGCCGAGTCCCACAGCCCATCCTGCCGCAGCAAGTCAGAGAAGAGGGAGCTGCCGCTCCTGGCTGGGGGAGGGCGACGCGTGGAGGCGGCGAGCTGGCCGTCGCTGGGTGGCGAGAAAAAGCCAGAAGCAGTTTCTCTGAGGTGGGAAAGTGAGCGCTGAGGATCACACAGGAGCAAGCGGCTCAGCAGGGCGAGCGGCAGCTCGAGCAGTGAGTGAGGAAGAGTTCGGATCACCTGCCACAACATGAAAAACAAAAAAAAAAATCACTCAGACAACCTGTCACGCTTCAAAGGGCCGACAACAAACAGCACGGGGCTCTCCTTAAAGCACAGACACATTAGGATGTACAGTATCGCACGGCAGACATAAGCCCAGTGTAAGAGTTATCCCGGGTTGCGTCAGAGAACCGTGTTTGTGTGCGAGGGCTCTTTATTGAAGCGAGGCCCCAACCTGCAGGAGGTGCGTAACAATACCACAGCTGTCATACAGCTGGAGAACGGCCGACATGGTGCGCGGAGGAAGGTCCAGCGCGAAGGGAAAACACAGCAACTGGCAGCTCAGCGCCGGCAAGCAGTCGCGGCTCGGATCCACCTCGGGCCCCCCAGGAGCGCCGTCGGCAACCGAACGGAGGCTGCGGGGTGCGAATGATGCCACCGTTAGCGCCGAGTGTTGGAGCTGCGATGCGAGTCAGTCGGGGGGGGGGAAGGATGGAGACGTCTGCACGCTCACCTCTCGGCGCCCAGCAGCCAGCCGAGTGTCTGAACACATTTCAGCTCCTGGTCAGTGAACAGAGGGATGCACGAGTGTGGCTCCTTGGTAAAGAAGTACAGCACAGTGGACAGAAAGGAATACAGGCCTGAGAGTGGATAGAGGAGACAAAAAAAATTAACTCCTTGATTCACGCCAGTGGTTTACAATCGAGAGGGTTTCAGATGATGTGTATGTTCACCATCAGCTGAACAGAAATCAAGCTCTGGTGTTTTCGTTGCGACTGAAGCGCCGATCTTCTTCCACAACCCATTCAACAGAGCTGCGGTCAGACATGAGGACACAGGGCCAGTCTCATGCTGTGAGTAGAAGACAGACCAGAAAAAAAGGTTACTTTAGAAATCCGACACTGACAGCAGCACGGCTACATTTTACCTGCCGTCTCACCTCAGGAAGGGCGAGCAGGAGCAACGACAGAAGACCATCACAGAGCCCCCAACCGGGCGGGAGCACAATAAGAGGCTGACAAGGCACAGAAACATCACCCACAACTCTTAAATAACTGCAAATTTCCACATATTCATCATCGAATTACCTCACATGATCCAGCGATGAGTGTGTTTAACAAGGACGTGAGCTTGTCCACATCAGTGTGGACATCCACGCCGTGTTGTGTGAGCTGCGATAAAACTGCAGCTGCCAGAGGCTAAAGAGGAAGTCACAAACCAGGTCGGTTTCAACAAGGCTCCAAGCAGGAAAACGAGATCAACGTCATGTACTGTCGGCTGCTTGCGCTCAGCTGTTACTCACCGCCAAAGGTCTGAGTTCTGGTTGTGTGAGGAAAACATTGACGGCCCGGCCTAACTCTTCCAGTCTAGAATGCGAGGGAAGACAATGAGCTGAAATGGTTTCACGGACCATGACGTGTGATTGTCGCCTCGTTGCAAAGGCGAAAAGAAAAAGGACTGGGACCTCTGTTCCTCCTCCTCCTCCACACAGTCTCCGTGCGTCTCCCAGTAGATCACGAGCGCTGTCATGACTTCTCCAAGGGCAGAATGAAACCAGGGTTGCTGAGAAGTCAAACCGAAAGCACAGGGCAGTCAGTTACTGGTGCAGGCCACAGATTTTACTTGTGTTTTGAGTCACCACCTGGAAACAATCCGAGTTTTCAGCAGCTTTATGTATCAGGTCAAAGAGGACGTGCGGCAGGCCGAGGGTCCGGCTCGCGTGGTGCGTCTTCTCGAGGTCAGGGGTCGCGATTAGATTGCGCAGGACCCTCAGCGTGTGGTACATCTGTGCGTCTTTGATACAGCCGCCTGTCAGCTGGCCAGACAAAAAGTAATAAATCAAAAATTTCTCTTTCAAAAACAGATGATCGAAATCCTTGTGAAAGAGCTCAGTTACCTGAGCTTTAAATTCCAGGATCTTGGATTTAAGCTGAGCTATTATATCGGTGTAGTTTATGAGTCCGTTGTGCTGCCTGCCTGGATCTGATGCTTGAACCAGATTCTGCCAATACTCTTCAGCATCGACATCCTGAGGGAACAAGGAAGTACAGACACTTGTCGGCCTCGATCTCGTTAAACGGCAAGACGGTTCTCTATCGCAACAGCGTTCCTGCTCCTGATTTGATGGACTGTAACAGCGGGAGGAGGAAGCAGCTGCCACTGACCTCGCTGTGCCGCGCAGCCCGAACGTCCCCAGAGCATTTCCGGACAAGTCGTGGCCTGACCTCGGTGGAGGGAAATTCTTGCTCGTAGTCTCTGCTGATCTGACCCCTGCAGAGAAAAATGCCCCGAACTGTAAACACTCGCCTTGTCCTGCTCAGCACGTATATTCTATTTGTCTGTCGAGCTGCTGTAAAAACCTGCGTTTCGACGCTGAGTAGGTTTGGATCTGTGCGCTGAGGGTCTCATCTCCGTCCTGGCCCGCGGTGACAGGAGCAGCCCCAATGACGGGCTTTGGGTTGCTCACACTCGCGGCTGCTGCTGCAGTCCCAGAGTTTGTCTTTGCATCAGCTGGCGAATCCGTCTTTCTCTGGTGAGGTCCATGAATCAGTTTAAAACCACCTCCTTCAATTTATATGAAATTTACCAGAGAAAACAATCCGGCTCAGTCCACAACTCACGCTGGCACTCTGGCCGCCTCCTTGCTTCCTCCTGCTCCCTCCGTCCTTCTGCTCCCTGACCTTTCGCAACAATCGGCTCTCTGATGAGGCCGGAACCGACTTTTCGGCCACTTGCTTCAGTTTCTCTGCCACCACGTCGGCGCTGGGAGTGACCGTCAGAGGGCGGGAAACACTCGAGTCTGACAGCACTGCGGGATTAAGAACAATCAAGATCAAACATGGGAAAAATCTAAGTTAACACTCACACGCCAGGCTTCAAAATTACCAAATTGTGTTGCTGTCAGGGTCTCACCTAAAACGCCATCTGCAACGAAGGGGTGGTGAAGGAGGTCCGGCCAGGATAATCGCTTGAGGGGGTCTTTGGTCAACAAGCCTTTCAGGAAACTCTGCAGAGTGAATATTGGATCATCTTACTGGTTTAAATGGTTATGAAAGCAGCACTTCACTTTGCTTTGTTTGTCACACAAAAAATGAGTTATATTGAGCAAGCTGCAGTGACTGGAGTTATTTCTCCCCAGTGTATTTGGACTATTTTAAGGCAAATATAAAAGTAGTAGAACCTTTTGGGGAGTGTCCGTTTCATTCACTGGATTGAAGGAGATTTTTTGAGGTTGTATGGTTACAGTTGAAGACCAGGTACAGAATTGAAACAACCAGGACGTGGCTGGACTGTACCGTGCATGTGTCACTCATGGTCTCTGGCCATTTGACTTGGTCCCTCACGATGAGCTGCACCAGGTGAAAGATGGAGTTGGTGTAGAACGGAGGCGCCCCCGTGTGGAGCTCATAGAGGATGCAGCCCAGAGACCAGAGATCAGCAGTGTGGTCATACGGCTTCTCCTCCACCAGCTCTGGGGACATGTACAGGGGGGTTCCCTTGATAGAAGTCAGCACCAGGGTGGAGACGCTCATGGCTCTGGCAAACCTGCGTCAGTGTTGCATCATGTAAATCTCTCCCTTGGAAGACACGACGACGCCGACGCCGACGCCTTTGAAACCTGCACAACATTCCGCGTGCACCTACCCAAAGTCGCACAGTTTTATCACGCCAGTTTTCTCTATCAGGATATTTTGTGGCTTCATGTCGCGATGGAGAATTCGATGGGAGTGCAGATAGTACAGAGCTGAAACCAGCTGGCAGGCGATCTTGCGGACCTTTGGAGGAAAGAGGGCTCACGTTTGAATCACGTAGACGTGACATGCGTCCGAATGGCGATGCGGCGGGTACCTGGCTCTCTGGTAAGCTGCCATCATCCTCCAGGATCTGGAACAGCTGCCCCTCAGCGTACTCAGTGACGACTACGACCTGTGGCACACACATAGGAGGGTCAAACGTGGAGAGGCTCCATGAAGGTTAAACAAGTGAAGTGAACCTAAAATTGGCTTCATGTGTTCAAACAGAAGCCAAAAGTATCAGGTATGCGTTTGTAGTAATACAGTAATAAAGATAATTTGAGTCAGATATATTTTCAGCTTCGCCCTCATAAAACTTTGCACACCACACATTTAAAGTCCAGCAAGAAAAGGTGCTCATCAGCTGGCAGCAGTGAATCATGTCCAAAACAGACTGTACCTCCGTTTCTGTTTCAAACGTGTCAAACAGCTGGACGATGTTGGGATGTCGGAGTCCCCTCATGATCTCAATTTCTCTCTTCAGGTTCCGTAGCTCCTTCTCAGAGCGACCGACTTTTGGCATGAACTTCAGAGCAACCACCTGTGAAAGTAAAACGTTGGAGCTGTGGAAAAAACAAAAAAACAAACAAAGACGCACACCAACAACACAAACAACCAGCCAAGCATTTCAGATCCCAGGGAACGTTTACCTGGCCGGTGCGTTTCTTCCTTCCTTTGTGAACGCGACCAAACGAGCCTTCGCCCACCAGCTCGAAGACATGATAGGAGTTCATGTGTGCGGCACTCGGACACAGGCGGCGCCCCAAGCACACCGGCTAGCATCGGTAAAGGACGCCTCTCGGGGCCACGGAGGGAGGGCAGACGGCGCTGAGGGTGCAAACACAAAACCCACGGAAGCAAAACATGTAACTCGGCCACTCAGATAAAGCAACTGATTTTTATAATCGCAGCAGAACTTCGGACGACTCTCACTACTTGAACGCACTGTGGACGAGCGAGACGACACGCACCGACAAGTTGATCTGCCCACGTACAAAAGACGATGCAATGGATTGTAAACCGTGGCTCGCCACATTCAGACACATTACATTTCACAGTGGTAGTTACATGACTCCTTGAAACAGAAAGACGTTGACCTAAAACTGAGTTTTTATTATTTAGGGAAAAAAGCAAGACGGGCTTTTTTTCGGGCAACTTACAGACAGGGGTCCTTAGCATAGCAACCATCTGGCTGCGTGCCTAGCAACGGAGTCGGAACAGAAAACAGAAGTGACCGAGAACCCCAACAACAACAACAAATACAACAAAAGAAACCCCGAAACAACAACACAAGAAACTACCACAACAACAAAAAAAAAACCCAAACCAACAACAAAATCCCAAAACAGCAAAAATGATAAGGGTGACAATAAAAAGAATAATACTTTAATTCAGATCGTTACTGATGTCCATTATGACACGAAACGTTAGATCTGACGTCATTGACTGCATGTCACTAAGCCTCACACATGGGATGGCAGTTATCTGCGTGTCCACCAGGGGTCGCGTGTGATTCAGGCAGGAACAAGAAGACAGGAACGCTGACCAGGAATCCCCCGAACTCTTCAGCCTCGCAATATCTGCTCTGTATACAAAGGACTTGGGAAAGGTTGATCTTTTTTTATGTGGTAGATTTCAGTCGTACACATTTCAAGTCGAAATTAAAAATGCTTCCAAGTTATTGCAACGTTATTAATTACACATTTGAGGACTCCTGTAGATTAGTTCTGCTGGTTTATCGGTCGAGAATTCAAAGCCAGGTCCTGTACTGTGTGCAATCTGGCTGAAATGGTGGACGCAGGACCGGCCAGAGCTTCAGCGCCGAGAGGAAGACGTGGATCAGTGTGTGCTGACATGATGACAGGCCTGCTGTTTGCAGAGTTTCAAGTGGCGGCAGAGAAAGTCTTAAACTGAGACGCGCATCCAATGAGCGCCTCCTCAGACCTCCCCTCGGAGGAAAGATTGTTTCCATTTTTTTCCTCCTTCCACATGTGAAGAATATGCCAAAAGTCTGCAGAAGACAGCAGTCGACTCAGCACACACACAGGTGGAGGATGGGAGTGGGTCATGACCAGGAGGAGTTTGCTCTGAGTGGACTTGTTCGACCTGCATTGTTTTAGGTTCCTCTGCTCTGGATTATGCTCTTCCCCCTGATCTGCAGCTCCAAACGCCTCCACTGAGCCTGCAGAGTCCGTATCGTTTGGGGTTTTTTTCCTCCTTCGCTGCGTGCATTCTCTGCCGAATGCAAACACCGTCATGTTTAACAGAACAGCTCCCCTCCTTCACTTCGTGCTCTCGCTCCTCGGGCTTGTTCTTTGCATGGAAAGTGAGATCTGCTTCCCGGTCAGGCTGGATAACGATGGCGGGACCAATTCTGACAACGACGTGGACAGCCTCAGCGGGAAATACGTGCTAAAGATAGAAGCCTTCCAGCAGGAATTAGTGCTTGATTTACGGCAAGACGCTGATTTCATTGCCCCCTCTCTCTCTAACCAGGACGCCGTGTGGCTCCCCAACACCGATGTCGCCACTGACTTGAGCCGGTGTTTCTATTCCGGCCATGTGAACGGAGACAGTCATTCATACGCCGCCCTGAGCCTCTGCAAAGGTTTCCGGGGCGCATTCGGCTACGGGGACTGGGAATATTTCATCAGTCCGGCGCACAATGACAGCGCGAGCGCAGGGAGCGCGCACGTCGTCCGGCGCAGGAGCAGCAACCACCTGAAGCCCGCGTCCACCTCCCGGTGCGCGGTGGACAGCGACGCGAGCGTCCAGGTCGCGCAACTGCTGGAGAAATACAGGCGCCCGTCGGAGGACGCGAGCGAGACGATGCTGAGGCGGATGGGCCGAGCCAAGAGATTCGCCTCCGTCCCCCGGTACGTGGAGACGCTGGTGGTGGCGGACGAGTCCATGGCGGAGTTCCACGGGGACGACCTGAAGCACTACCTGCTGACCCTCATGTCGGTGGCGGCGAGGCTGTACAAGCACCCGAGCATCCTCAACTCCATCGCCATCACGGTGGTCAAGATCATGGTGATAACCGAGGAGGACAAAGGGCCCAAGGTGTCCGGAAACGCGGCCATGACGCTGCGCAACTTTTGCACCTGGCAGAAAAAGATGAACAAGAACAGCGACAAGCATCCAGAGTACTGGGACACGGCCATTCTTTTCACGAGACAGGTAAATAAACAAACAACAAAAACTATCCCGCGTGCTGCTCACCGTGCGGGGCTCGCGGGGAGACAGCGGGGAAGGGGAGAATGCCATTCTGCGTAATTACGCACAGAAGCGCGGCAGCAAACGTGCGCTTGTTTTGCAAACTCTCCACTCAGTTATAACTTAACAGAAAAGTACATTGAATAAAATTTTCAGCACCGTGTGCATGTAAATGTACCCATGGGAATGTGGTAGGGGTCGAAAACAACGTGATTGTGGTTAACGTTGTTAATCATTTATGACAGGTTTGACCAAAAAAAAGAAAGGCTCCTGCTGTCAGGTCATTGGTTTGCCTCCAAACGCGCTCTCCATCTGCTCTACTCAGCAGTCCGCTGATAGCTTTGCAGCCTCCACACTGAGGCTGAGTCACAAAGAAAGTACTTGAGCTGGTCCCCATTGTTTTCTATGGAGTGGAGTTTTATAGACTTGGAGCCCACTTCGACTTCTTTGTGCTCTCCCAAATAACTGGCCGATGACACGGGGTCAAGGATGAAGTCATCACATCCACTGAACAGTGCTGAAAGGTCCTCACATTTCACTTCGAAACCTTCTCCAAGTTAATCTTGGTTCCTGACAGATGTTTTGCGGGGCATCGCTTGGAGCACGCAGTCCCAAGTGGACGCTCCAAATGACCCTCCATACGTCCGACCGCAGTCTCGACGATGACATGACGCGTGACTGTGGCCGACTTCAGTAAACTTCATCCGTCGTGAGGAGCAGCAGTGCCCTCGGGGATCCACTAGTCGGAAGTGTCCCGTTTCTCTCGACCTTTCCAATTCTCCTCCAGCTGTGGGTTTTCCAGCCGCAGCCACCACCTTGCCTGCTCCTCATTAAACAGGCCCCCTGGGCGGGGGGAGGAAGGGATGGAGGGTGTGGTGGTGGCCGCGGCGGTGGGCTCCGACGCGCCTGCGAGCGTCACATCCTCCCATTTCTGCCCAACCTGCTCGCTCCGAAACAAGCTGCTGCAGGGAGGCACTCGCGTACGGCCCCAGTCAGCCTGCACAGCTGCATTTTTACAACACATCCTCTTCCTTCATCACACACGTTCTCCTCCATCCATCCCCTTCGCAGAGAGGAGTCGGTCTCGGTTCCTACAGTTCGTGCACAACAGCCCAAAAGAGGTTGTTGAAAATCCAAAACCTGTTGTTTTCTGGCTACATGTGCAAAGTTGACGTTCTGAGGGCTGCAGCCAGTTCAGATGACCCCATTCAACTGGACTGGAGTGGCCTGCAGTGAGTCATGTGGCTGTAATCTGCTATATAAAGCAGGCCAACGAGCGTCCAGGGACCGTCACAGTTTCAGTTAACTTATTGCACCAAATGAGTGACCTAATCTGCTTTAATCAGATGTTTGACAGTCTGCGTCTCAGGAAAGAGTTGCATTTACCAGAAAAGGTCAAACAAAGAGAAAAAAAAAATGGCTCGTCAGTGGCCCGAACCGTTGTGTGTGGAAAAAAAAAACCCATTCGAGCTGGAGGGATTCCTTGTTTGAATTGTGCAAGACAAACACGATCACCGCGGACGGGTAAACACTGGAACGACGTGAACGCAGAGAGCAGCATGCGGAGGATACCACATATACAAATGTTGATGTTTAAGTCAAGTTTCTTAGTGTTTGGGCACCTCTGGAAGCGCCACGTGTCGCACCGAGCTCCCGTTCGGGAGCCCCGCAGCGTGCCGACGTCCTCTGACCCTCCACTGGCAGCTCCAACCATGCCGAACCCCTCAGCCCGACCGCTCCGTCTCAAAAGCGACGAGCAGACTGGCTGGGACCGAAGCATTCAAAGCAGGACACCCAGCATTTTTAGGGTACTTTGCGCTCGAGCAACATGATCGCAAAATTGTACGTGGGACTGTGAGTGATGAAGTATTCACTGCAATTCTGCAATTAGGGCCTTCGGTCCGCATACCGACTGATCCACTCCTCCCAGACCCAACCTTTGGACTCACGGCCCCATCGACAGAGGACGGGGAAAAAATGCAGGCAGCGATCCAACGTCAGTGGATTCATGTGGAGAACACACAACATTAGTCAGTTTTTCTTTTATTTTACCACGCTTTTCAATTGGCTCTTAAAGCGCATTCATTGTCGGCTGTTTACCAGCCCGCAGTATAATTTAGTAGGTTTTACGAAGACCAACTTGGTGTTGTCCCGAGGCAACTGCGGTTGTCTTTAATCTGCAGACTCAGCATGACTGGATGTTGCAAGTTTACTCAGTTCATTAAGTTACACAGATTCTTTTTTTTTCTTCCTTTATCGTGCAGGAGCAGCCAAAAGATTAAACCAAACTGTAAATCTGTTGAGAAAAATGCCTGTTTTCCCCCAGGAAGGAGGAGGCAGCTCCACTGTAACTCACAGCTTGTTTGCCTTGACTTAAAAACAGAGAGAGATAATGGGGTGAGAAAGAGAAGATCTCACACAAGTATGTCTGCTGGTCGTAAATCCCCAGACTGCTGATATCGGAGCCTAAACTCCGAGCCGCCCTGGTTTTTAGCATTTCTGAGTGTTGCATTTGGAGCACAGGAGGTATTTGGAGCTAAGGCACGGAACTGGGTTCGCTAAACAAAATGGAAATGTTTCCTTGCTTAGGTAACTTTTTTTTTTTTAATTGTGGAGACACAAAAGCTGCAAAGATAGACGACAGATGTGGGAAGTAGGTCAAAGCGAGGAAGAAACTCATTGACACGTCTGTTTCTTCTCCCCTGTTCATCTTGCAGCTCTTATTTTTCTTCTTCTTCTTTCTTTTTTCTTTTTTTTCCCCACTCGGATGACCCAAACGTTCAGATGTCGTCTGTGCACACGAGCACATCTGGACTGCATTTGCGCCAGGCCAACAATTGTGGTTTTGTGGTTTATTCTAGGAATGATTTGTCATAGCACTCGAGGTCTTCACTTGGCCCCGGCGCTCCACGGTCCGCGTTCGGAGCTGGGACGGAGTGACGTGAAACCACCGCTGCGCCTTAAAAACAAAACAAAACCAAAAAAACCCAACAGCTTGCGAAAAAGCCGCGTCTCCGGCTTACGGAGAGACGGTGGCGTTTAGGGAGCGGGCAGATGGGGCGGTTGTTCGGGGCGGTTACTGACCAAGTCGTCCTGTGATTAGGAGGTTTCGGCTCCAAATGGATGCTCGCGAAGATTGGGTTTTTTTTCTTTTTGCGGTGGAGAAATAGGTCATCTGGAAACTCGGCTCTGGCCGAGGAATGTTATGATTGGGGACAGTTACATTACCTCATCGAAGAAGGTGTGCTCTAAACACTGCTGCCCACTGAGAGACTGAAAGACTGGGTGGTGCATCTGCTGGTTGACACCACTCAACCATTTCCAAACTCTAGAGTGAAGTAATATGACTGCAGTAACACGAAAGTATAATAAGTAACTGACCATTTTCCCCCTTTTAATCTGAATGTTAATCGCATTTGTATAAAACCCTCAAAAAGGGACAAGCTAACCGCTCCAGGTCTGGCGGCGAGGTGACGTCACGCCAGGAAAGTCGGACAGGACAGAAATCAGGAAAGTCTGCAGACAGATCTCGGAATAAACTTCAATTATGGAGAAAGGAAAGAGGCCAAAAGTAAAAACAGACACCTGCACTGTCTGATGCCCTCACTGTTTCCAAGCTCCAATGTTTTGGTGTGGTTCCTCCTCATTAGGCTGTTGAAATCATCTGGAAAAAAAAAAGTATCCGAAAATTCGATTTTTTTTGTCTCATAAACATGTTTATAGCAACGTTTCAGACAAAAAAACAAACAAAAAGTGGACGTCCTCCTCATACTGTGCTTCAACTGTGATTTTGGTGCAGTCCTAAGAACTATGTTATAATAACTGATGAATCCGTTCGCTGTTTTTATCTAACTTGGACCTGCACTCTCCCCAGGACCTCTGCGGCGCCTCCACCTGTGACACTCTGGGCATGGCCGACGTCGGCACCATGTGCGACCCGAAGAGGAGCTGCTCGGTGATCGAGGACGACGGCCTCCCCTCGGCCTTCACCACTGCTCACGAGCTCGGTGCGGCCGCTCAGCATCACTCTGTAGTTCTTACACCAGACCGGTGCACGAGAGCATGAGAATCAGCCAGGGTGAAAGTGCTGCGTTTGAATCGTCTTGCTCTCTCTGACCAAAACCACACACCAACTGTCAAGCTCCTGTACACCATCAGCTGACACCAAACATCACTTCTGTTAGACATCATCAGGAGGCAGCTGGAGTCAACAAAAAGAATCACAAATAAGGCTCATTTGAAAACAAATAAACAGCTGATTTGCTCTGTTTAATCCCGTCACATGCGAGAGCTTAGAAAAAGAAGCAGTGAAGTCCTCATAAAAGACAAACGACGTCTCGTTTCCTGCCGACAGGACACGTGTTCAACATGCCCCATGACAACGTGAAAGCCTGTGAGGACGTGTTTGGGAAAGTGCAGGGCAACCACATGATGTCTCCCACGCTCATTCAGATCAACCGCACCAGCCCCTGGTCCCCGTGCAGTGCCGCCATCGTCACGGACTTTCTGGACAGTGGACACGGTGAGTCTCCACGACCGTCGACCCTCGCGTGCAATCGCAGTTCTTTGTTATTTGTCTCGCATACAGCAGACAGGAGACTCTGGTCCACACATGGTCAGGTTTGCCAAAGCACACAATAAGTTGTTCCCAACTAAGGGTCCGGGGACCACCTGGGGGACGCCAGAGATCATCAGCAGGGCCCGAGTTTTAACCTGCTCGGAGGTTGTCAGAATTCAGCTTGCGTCTTAAAGTAAATCACAGAGAGAAACTGTTTGACATCTCAAGTAGATCTTCAAAATTGACCTTTTGCTTTTATTTTGAAAGTTCCTACTTCTGTCCCCGTCCGTTTCAGTAAATGTGCGTATCCACAGCCTCGGTTCGAGGCAATTTGGAGACGTTCAGGTTGGGAGTTCCTGTGTTAAGATGTCTGTCTGTAGGGGATCATCTGTTACAGCTCAGTTTTGTTCCTCTCCAACATCTTCCTGCGTTAACAGATTTATAGGATCCAATATAACGACGACACCAACGGTCCGAAAGTGTTTGGGGCAAAACTATTTATTTTGGTGTCCATCTGCGCTTCCAATCGGACATCTGCTGAACCTCTATTAGTGCCACGCTCAGAGAAAAGAGCAGTAATGGCCAAGGAGAAATGCATTCATTTGGATGCAGGTTGTTTGCCAAACAGGGCAGACCACAGGACTTGGCCCCGGAGCAATGCGAAACTTTTATTTTAAAACTGCCCCCACATCTGTCCCAAATTACAGGCCTTGTGCTGGGGAGCGTCACCACAGCGGTTTGGACTGCGAGGTGCATCTACCCAGTGTTTCCCATGCAGGTTTACTCCAAATAGACAAACCTATTTTCTTCTTCCCCTGCTTCTCTCTCTCCGTCCCATTTTTGGAGTTGATTTGAAAGCAGGAGGACACGGAGGCGAGATGCAGGAGAACATTTCTGACTTGACAAGGAGTGATTTCTAAGTTACAATGTAGTAACCTGGCTTCCCCCGTCATAAATCTCGACTTCAAAAAAAAAAAGCCGTGGAGAGGACGAAAAACACGTTGCCACATGTTGCCGGCCACTTTCCTGTAGCGCCACAGTCGGTTACAGGTAACGTTAATCCCCCCCCGCACACAAACAGAGACCCGCCACCACCACCTATTGTTTTCCGTGACCCCTGGAGAGCACGCAGGAAGGAAGGGGAGCGGCGGGGCCTCGCTGCCGCAGAGCGGCGTGTTTGTAGCGCATTGTGCTATAAGTTAATCAGCCAAAGTTGTGGTGGAATGGGGGGAAACAAGTTTGCAAGTCGTTCCAGCTCGTTGACTCGCCGCCTTATTATGCGTGTTGTGAATCCACCGCAGCACAAATGGCACAATAAACAGCTCCAAGTTATAGAAAGGAGTTTCTCCCAGCACAGGGCAGCTTCTCATTCCACACTAAGGTGAAGAGACACCCGTAAATCTCTCTCGCCAGCCTGTTCCTCGAAATGTTTTGGTCTCATTTCTTTCAACTTTTCAAGAGACAATGTTGGCGCCTATTATTTTGGCCTGAATTCGGGTATAAAAGGCCTTAAACAGTCATTTAAGCTCAAACCAGAAAGTTCACCATCGTTCCTTGCCTTCTGTATCATCCCAAATGAGCTCTGAAGGTTGACGGAGGGAGCAGGAGGGTCCAGCCCGTATGGCTTTAGACGGGCTCTGAGAATGGGGGTGGGGGGGGGGGGCTGCGTGTGGGACACTCGCGTCTGGTTCTGTGTATGTCGCTGTGTGTGTGGTAAGTGGTCCGACTCGGCATGGGTTGCATCAAGCTGTGCGTTCACTTCAAAAGGACCCAAATCACAAGGGCAATGGCTGCCTGCTACACCCAACCCACAATCCCACCGACCCACAACACACGCACAGTTAATGAAAAAGGATCGTATAAATATTTACGGATAAGTATAGATGCCATTGTTTTTTATTATGTTTGTATATTTGGGTTAACATCTGAGATGGTACATCTGTAATAAATGCGTTTAAGTGCTTGTGCCTGGGGAAGGTATCCCGTGCAACTGGAGGGAAGGGTTGTGATCCGCTTGAAAACGTCTCTAACAAAAGACCCCCCCCCCCGTAGGCGAGTGTCTGCTCGACCAGCCGCAGAAACCGCTGGTCCTGCCCGACGTGCTGCCGGGAACGTCCTACCACCTGGAGCGGCAGTGTCAGCTGGCCTTCGGGGAGGGTTCCAAGCCGTGTCCCTTCATGCAGCCCCCCTGCAGCCGCCTGTGGTGCACAGGAAAGTCCAGCGGCCACCTGGTGTGCATGACGCGGCACTTTCCGTGGGCGGACGGCACCCAGTGTGGGGACGGTCAGGTCTGCGACCGGGGGGTCTGCACAGACAAGCAGGCCCAAACAGCCAAGGTACAGCGCCCACAAGAGCGGGAGTTCTTGGTTTCAAGGTAAATCTTCACCTTTGAAGAACAAAAAGTCGTTCTTATATCTTTGACTGTTTGTAGGTTGACGGGCGCTGGGGCACGTGGGGCCTGTTCGGTTCCTGCTCTCGTACATGTGGCGGTGGCGTCCAGCTTTCCAAAAGGGAGTGCAACAACCCAATTCCGTCAAACGGGGGCAAATACTGCCAGGGGGTTCGGGTCAAATACCGCTCCTGCAATCTGAACCGCTGCCCCGACACAGGTACAACTCGCTCCTAACAAACAGCCGCGTCCAGATGACAAGCTTCGCCTGGGGCTACTCTTTAACCCCCCCCCCCACCCTCTCTATCCCCACAGGTATGACGTACCGCGAGGAGCAATGTGAAAGCAGTGGCCACAGCTTCAACAGCAACCGTATCACCCATTCTGTGGTGTGGGTGCCCAAGTACTCCGGCGTGTCCCTGGAGGACCGATGTAAGCTCATCTGCAGGGCCAACGGCACGGGCTACTTCAACGTCCTGGCGCCCAAGGTAAAACCAACAGCCGCAGTTGTCTCTGAGCAAATTGAAATCCTCGTGATTTGTGTAAGAAGAGATAAGTTTGACAGGCCTGAATTAGTTTCTGAGGGGCCTGCGATAACAAGGAATCCCGGTAGAACAACACGAATATATAAGAGAGACTGAAGGAAGGAATGAAGGGACGGAGGAGGACGGCTTGTCTTCTTTGAGATAGCATCGTGTGAAGGGAGCTCGAGCAGCAGTGAGGCGTTCATGCTTCACTCCATCAGAGCGACTGAGGAGGAGGAGATAAGAGCACTCGGGGGACACGTCGCTCTGAATCATGACGCAGCTGGATGTTTTATGAGGGAGGCGTGACTACCAAACTTCCTTTGTCCGCTTCGTTTCGAAATAGGAGCTGGAAATTGGTTCATCAATGCAGCATCTCTCATCTGTTGAGATTTTTCTTCTTAAAATTGAGTGAATTTGAAGGAGACGATAACACAAGACTGTTTTCAACAGGTTGTTGATGGGACGCCATGCTCACCAGACTCCACGGGAGTGTGTGTCCAAGGGAAGTGCATCAAGGCCGGTTGCGACGGCAAAATAGGCTCCAACAAGAAGTTCGACAAGTGCGGGATCTGCGGAGGCGACAACAAGGGCTGCAAGAAGGTGTCGGGACTCTTCACGAGGCCAATGTGAGTGAAGCCCAGTGTCATCCTGGGAACGGAGCATGCGTCAGTGTTTCCCCCCGTTGCTCCGCGATAACTCCCTCTATCATCCACACTCCCCCTATTAGAGGCTCTTAATAACTGCGAAACGTTTGGGCCCGCAGGCACGGCTACAACTTTGTCGTCATGCTGCCAGTGGGAGCAGCCAACATCGACATCCGTCAGCGCGGATACAAGGGAATGATGAGTGACGACAACTACTTGGCGGTGAAGAACAGCGAGAGTCATTACCTGCTCAATGGGAACTACATCGTGTCGGCCAGCGAGCGAGACATCATCGTGAAGAACAGCCTGCTGCGCTACAGCGGCACCACGGGGCCCTCCGAGACCCTGCAGGCCGTGAAGCCCCTGGGAGAAGCCCTCACCGTGGAGGTGCTGTGCGCGGGCAAGATGACGCCCCCCCGCATCCGCTACTCCTTCTACCTTGCCCGCCAGACCAAGGAGGACAAGGCCCTGAAGAAGGAAGGCAACATCAACTCCCACAACAGCGTCCTGGCCGAAGACGACGCCAAGGAGCGAGACGGGGACACCCTGAAGGAGTCCTACAACAAGGAGGACTCGACCGTCGCCAAGTGGATCTCTACGGGCTGGGACACGTGCTCCGTGTCTTGCGGCAGAGGGATCCAGAGGCGGCTGGTGCAGTGTCTGCAGCCGGACGGGAAGCCCGGGCTGGACTGCGATTCTCTGCAGAGGCCCGCCGCCACCAGGGTGTGCGGGGACCCCTGCCCCGAGTGGCACGTTGGGCAGTGGTCGCCCTGCTCCAGAACCTGTGGGAAGGGCTTCAAGAGACGACCGCTGCAGTGCACAAGCCAGACTGGCCTTCTCCTCACGCGGGATCACTGCGGCGCGCTTCGCAAACCACAGGAGCTGGACTTCTGTAACCTCACGCCCTGCTAGTGACTTCCACCGAAGCGCCGCCTCTTCGCGTCTTCGCATGGACAGAGTTCAACCCAGCAACCGCCAGACACCAAAACACGTTGATCACTCGCAGATTTTTCCTCCTTCATCAGCGGCCTGCAAGACTATGACTGACACTTGCCTGGAAGAACAACAGCGATATTGGAAGGGGGACCGAAAGCCGGAGGAGGACCGCTGGAAGATGTTTTTATAGCTATCAGTTTTACTCCAAAAGACACATGTAGCTCCGATGGTGAAATTACATAACGAAAAAGGGTCAGATGAAATGCAGCCGAGTCCCATGTTCTGTCAGCAGATACAGGGCGCCCGTCCGCTTGCAATCAATCTCGTTTACCTTCTGAGTCTGGAACCGATTGTAAGTCATAATATTTTAACTGTGCGGGCTCTAAAGTTGTTGTTGGGTCTTGCAAATCACTCAGTGGAGCCGGCTGGATGTCCCGAAAACATAAAAAAAAAGACTCGCTTCTTCTTTTTTTTTTTTACATGAGTGAACCGAGATTGACATCCAGCGACTGAACTGAACTGCAGCGTTCACGTCCTGCAGAACACTTCACACAGAGAAAAGGCAGTTTGTGTTTGATTGACCGTCTTTCAGGATTTACAGCCTTACGTATCATGCGATTCTCCTGTTACACCGAACCTGCGATGTGTTGGTGATGAATCAAACCTCAAAAGTCTTCAGAGACCACATCGAAATAAATCCAAAACATTTTCACAGTGACCATCGTGTTCATACGCTGTCGACAATCGATTTTAGCTTCATTAAGGAAGAATTCAAAGATTGAATCTGATAAGATTTGATCAAATCCAAGCCCCAAACTTCTTTTTCCTGAAAGAAAGTCTTCAAACTGCAGACCTCCGATATGTACACTCAGTCTGACGTCTCTCTCGCTCACACAAGCACATTAACAAACAGTTCCAGCTCCTTCCACCTGCGTTCAGCATGTTTGATCACTTCCCCCGAGTGACCGCAGCAGTTGTCCTCGTGGGTTCGCGGTGTTCAGCCAGTCATGCGGCATGCAGAGTCACGCCTGTCTGGCACGTTTATCACTGATAATTTACGATCAATGAAACGAAAGAGCGCAGACGGAGCGCGTTTTCCTGGATCGTCTCTCTCGCGGGGCCCCCACAGCTCGGGCCAAGTCGTCCTCTCTGCAGAGTTGATGAAGTCCTGTCCATTATGTTCTTGTTTGAGTTTAAAAAGCCCCCCCCCCCCGTTGACCTGTCCGGCGACAGGGTGCCTCTTGTGTCGGCTAAAAACTCATTTTAGTTTGGATATCTTTTCAATCGGCTTTTGCACTTTGTACAGCAAAAGAAACATTGACCTACAGGAGTTGTACTGTATACTATGTATACATTAAATCAGCTCTGTGCAAAAATAATGTAAATACTTTTAAAAGTTTGTCTCTTTTACACCAGTATTTGTAACTGTCTTGGATTTTACTATATTTATTCCTAAATAAAGCCATTACTGAACAGTTGGAACTGTTGCTTGGTCTGTTTTTCTTTTCCCTTCGCCAACATAAATGTCTGGTTCGACCGCCGACATGTTTTTAATCGGCAGCTCTTCAAAAAGCCTCGAAACCGCCGCAGCATCAGTATCCGAAGGCTCAAATGAGAATATCACGTTTCCTAGAGGAAGCCAATCCTGCTGAATTAGATTAGAAACGGACAACGTCCAAACGCAGTTTTTCGTGGGACCCAAGTTACCTTCTGGGTCCTGGAGCCCGGCGAGGAAATGTTGTCTCTGGAAGCAGCAGGAGGGAGATTCAAAGTGAAATTACGATCATTCGATTAAGGTCAGACGCCTCAATGCTCTTATTCATGTCTCGTCAGAATGAGAGGTCCTTTTTTGGCTTCCAAACAAGGATTTAAGTCCCTGTTTTGTCCGTTCCGATTAAAAACAAGGAAACGCTCTAAATCCGTGCGATTCGAGCGATCTGACTTTGTGAAATTGAAGCTCGTGAGCGCCAACTGCACCGGCGTTACACAGGGGATGCGAACGAGCCTTCCCTGAGGTTAATAAATGTATCGGCTTTTCCAAGAATGTACAGGAGGAAGCAAGCTGACAGAATCCACGCAGAGCCAGTTTATAGGTCAGCATTAAAATTAAACAGAAGGAAGCAAAAGGGAAGCAGATGAAGCATCGGTCAATAAAAATGCACCGGCGCACCGGCCCGACTTCTCCGCTTCCTCCCCGCATTAATTACCAGCGCTCACATCTGCAGCCGCAGCGAGAGGAGAAGGTGAGGTTTGGGTGGCCGGCATACCTTGTAGCCTTTCACTGTGGCCTATAAACTGTACTTCACCGTGCGTTTGTTTCACGGTCAACATCTCAGACACGCGGCTACAAACATTTTCCACTGGCTCCGCACTGACGTGGGCTCGTTCGCTCGCCGTCTGCGTCTGCGACCAGCTGCACGTCGGGGTGGAAATGTTGAATTGCGTGACCTTGACACGATGACTTGCGCATGTCTGAATGTCTGAGCAAAAAGGTCCCGGGCTGTGGGCGGTCTCGCGGATTGAGAACGTAGCGATATGTCAAAAAGTTGAGAAGTCTGACCTACATACGAACAGATTGAGGAAAAGCTGGAGGAGGGCCAATGGAAACATTTATTTGTTCCCCTTGTTGCCTCTCGCTGGAGTTTAAAGTCATATCTTGTTGCAGGTTTGATGGCTTTCAATGAGCCAGACTTCTTATCAAGGGAATGTTTGGTTCTGAAAGCTTCTCCCGAATCAACGTTTTACATTTGGAAAAATAGATCCCTGTGATTTCGGAGGCCTGTGTCGCATTTAAACTTAAGACTGAGGATTAATGAGATCAGCGTTTCAAGCGGCACTCGGTTTATATAATATACACTTAGATGAGAGTGACGTGAGCTTTTAGAGGACAGAGACTCTGCGACATGATCGGAGGCGTCCTGAGGACGGTTTCTCCCCTCGGTCTCTCGTGAGTGACAGAACAGAGCGTAACAATCAGGTGCGTTCACTGCAAAGACGGAGCTTTCCAAAATGTTCAAAAGCCTTTATTTTCCCTCACTGAATGTAAAACATAGAAACAGACATTTGGTCCGCAT
>JASSRZ010000006.1:7618090-7630594 GCA_032164315.1 Malacoctenus gilli | reverse complement strand
CACACGTCACCCATCGCCACTGGTTTGAATATTTGGTTGGAATATGGATTGCATTTTAGCAACACAGACAGAACAACAGAACTCAAAATATTGAACCATTTCGTCATTTTTTTTTTCTCTCCTACATGTTCTTTTCAAAATTTGGTCCTCTGACGAGGCAACACGTATATAATCCTTAAATGCTTTGCAGCCGTCTCCACCGCTCTGATTCATCCGCAGGGAGAATAATTTAATGTTTTTTGGAGTTTCTCATCAAATGGCACATCATCAGACCAAAATCTGGGGCTTCATATTCCATTGACTCTAATCAAGGTGGGGGGGGGTTTAAGGTCCCACAATGAAGGGAGATTAAGTGGAACCATGTGCGTCTTCATGAGAGGGGCTATACGGTATGTACCCGAAAGTAGGGGGGGGGGCTTGTTTAAGACTTCTGACATTTATTCTTCACACTGTAATTTGGATCTCGGAGACGAGCCTGAATGAATGAAAAAAACGTGGCTTCAATCAAGAGACTGTACACAGGCGCTGCGGCGGCAGGACGCGAGCGGGCCGCCTGGCCGCGCACAATCTCGCCCGTGAATGCTTTGGGTGGTCCGACTGCTTCGGAGCTTTTGTTTAACCCAAAAAATCAAAGACAGTTTTGACTTGCCCACAATGTGGCCGGGAATTGTCCAGTGGTAGCTGGCCAGAGAATAACAAAGACATATCTTTATGCAAACAAATGCAATCTGTAACCCATTTCAGAGGGGGGAGGGGGAGAAGTATCACCAACATGTATATCAGGTAAAGGGTTCCTGTTGAACTATGTGGGACGAAGCAATGCAGCACCACGTTTCTGGTGTTTTGTCGGGGAGGGGTTTTTTGGGGGGGGGGGGATTTCCATCCAATGATGTGATTCGTTTGCTGGGGCAGAGCAGAAATCTGTTGAATTTCAAAACATGAAATTGCGCCTTTAACTCGGCCTCTGAAGAGAATCAAAGCGCTGTTGCTCGTGCGTGTGTGTGTGTGTGTGTGTGTGTGTGTGTGTGTGTGTGTGTGTGTGTGTGTGTGTGTGTACTGCAGCCACATCAGTCTGGCTCTGCCATTCCCCAAAGGCTGAATTTGTTTCTTATTGGTCAAACCTCGTCATACGGTTTTGTCGACCTATAAAACTGGAATATTTAGCGGGATTTATTCGACGGAGCCCCCGTTCGAATCCAAACCCAAACGGAGTTGTGAAACAGACAGCGTGGCGTTATTAAAGTTACTTGCCCGAATCTTAAATCTCTGATCCCGAAACGAGCCGTCGAGGGCTCTAATTATAAATCGTGATTCATGAAGCGGAGCAATCAGGGCCAGTAGCCCGCTAATGCAAAACTGCTGAGTGCAAAACATCCTAAAACATGTCCAGAAAAATGCCTCAGATGTGTTCAAAAGACACAAAGCCGGGTCATATGCTGCGCAGAGGGTAATACTCGTGTAAGTAGGTGCAGATGCAAAGCCGTGTCCTGTAAGCGAGACGATGCGCAGGGAGGGATTCTCCTCCTTGTCCCACAACCGATACATTTCTGCGAGCGTTTTTTGCGCCGCTCGGATATTTGATTCGACCTACACAGACCCGGAGTTCGGGTCAGGCTGTTCGAGTCGAAATGACAAGCAGATGTGAACGGATGTTTTATTGTGAAATCCACCCAGAAAAATAAGAGGGGGGAGGAAGAAGAAGAAGAAAAAGAAGAACAGCTGAGAGGATTTTCCAGGCGAATGGCGCGAAAAAAAAAAGTGGGGGAGACGATCCTTCCTGTCCGCTTCGACGTGTCAGCGTGAGGCGGACTGGATTTTATATCAGGGAAGCAAAACAGGTGAGGTCATCAATCACGGACGGGGGGATAAATGGCCGGTGTCACTGCGGCTCTGTGTCATGTGTTGCCAGAGTAAACGGCAGGCTTCGTATCGTTTGCGATCATTAAAAACAGTTTCGCTGCCGGACCTTCTTCTTACTCTTCCAGCCACGGTCTGAACTCATGCGGGAGTGCGTCGACGGACACGGGACTCGATCTAATTAGCGGTCTTGTTTACGTGCACGGAATGCGGGAATATTTGGATAACTTTATTAATCGGATTTGAAATGTTAACATGCACCTCAGCAATGCAATAATAAACCCCTCTGGGGTCACATGTTGCAGTCCATAATCAAATCACTGGGAGAGAACAAACGTGGTGACATAAGACTCCTTTTAGACAGCTTCAGTGTTTACTCTTCTAATGAGTTATTGAATCAAGCAGCATTGGTGAACGTATGAATGTTTGTCTGCTGTTGCGCTTTGGCTCTGACTTGCAAAACATTTGTACAGTGAGCGAACCACGGACCACTCGTAACTTCAGGATCGACGGCAGCAGGGACTGACCTCGGAAATTTACCGTTTTGTCCGTTTCTAAGAAAGTTTTTGGATTGGAAGACATAAAAATAAAAGCATCAAGACTGAGAGTCAGAGCGGGGATTAGAAGCAACCAGTCAAAGCCGGTTTCCAGGAAGAAAAAAAGGAGGAAGGTGACGACAAGAGGACGCAGACCTCCCCACTTTCCTGAAAAACCATCATTCTGGATAAACCGTCTCCGTTTCTCTCTGGACAAAAAGAGCCACCATTGCGCTTTTGTTGGATACCACAGTCCTTTGTCAAAGCTCATCAGCCAATAAGTCAGCAAAGCCCCCCCCCCATTGCGTCATAAATTTGAATTATTGGGCTCTTCTTTCGAGAAATACGAGCTGCCAGAGTCCTGGAGCACCTTCAGAAACCCGAATCAAGAGGTAAAGAAGTGACAGTGCCAAGAGCCTCTTCTCAAGCACTGATCGTTTTCAATTCGAAGCAGTCGCGCTGGCAGCTGATTCGGGCCTCAGTCGCTTCAGATTGATGCTAATGCAGCCATGAGAACCCAGTGACAAACACAGAACAACTCACTCAAGACGTCTATGAGCATCCTGCATCTCTTAGGCATTACAAAACTCTTCACTTGTTCCGCAAACGGACTCAAACCAAAGAGATTAACAAAGCTTTTAGGAGCCATTGTGCTGTTTAATTGGCGTCAGCACACAACCCTCGTTTCGACCAACTCAACCACTGACGAGGCGCTTCAGTCTCCATCATGTTTTCACTGGAAAACGAGCCCAGGGAAACAAGGGCCGAAGGGGCCATCGAGGCAAACAAGAGCGAAGCGTAATTGAAGTGACGGCGGAATAAAACGCGGGAGATCATAAAGTCAGACTTGCTCAGTCGTAACACTTTTAAAGGTTTACGCGGTAAAACAAATGTTTCCACTTTAACTGGAGGGAAGAAAGAAAAAAAAGGTTCCAATTCAGACGAAGACTTTCAGCGGACCAACACTCAACTCAAGACATCGTTAATTAAAAGGTGGAAATGATCGCCTCATTTATTTCCCTTCACTGCAGAAGTCATTTGAGAGACGGTCCAACAGTCGTTGGCAGTTCGACGGCAGCTGCTGGTTTCCATGAACGCAGCCCGGGTCTTTATGAAACTTTATGCAACGTCTTTAAAGCGAGCGAAGGGACTCCAGAGCCACTTGAATCGAACGCAACTCAATCAAGACGTGGCTACATTGAGCCGTAAAACGGTGCCACACTGCTTCTTTATACCGAAAGGTGACTCAGAACTTCTGCGCTCAATCACAACGCGAGCAATGAAAAACTCAACAAACTGTGGAGCTCCGACGGAATATCGGGCCGTTCTCGGACTATAAGGACGCGAACAAATCACATCGTCTCGGGCTCGTTTCGCCAAATCGACTCGTTATTTACATCCTCTGTTGTTCAGAAGCTTCTCAGAAGGGATTTTTTCAGCCTTTCTTGCGTAACGAGATGATCCTGGAGCCATGAGCGCCGAGTGCCTCGGCGTTTCCAGGCCCTGTAAAATGTTACAGCGAAGCACGCAGAAGCGTATAAAACAAATTAACCAGCATAAAAAGAACGAAAGGCGATATTAAAATAAACCGCTGCAAAGAAACTATTATCAGGCGAGTTGCAAAAAAAAACCCTAACCTGTGGTCTTGTTTATTTCATTATTTATTTTTACAGGATTCGCAGTCAGCCAGGGAATTTATAGAAGATTTAATCGAAGGGACTCACGGGAGGTTTCACCTTAAAAACGCCGCGGACCAGGACTTCACCTCCAAGGCTGTCGGAGAATGACGAACAAATCTAAATCCTAACCCTCAAATCTTTCACATGCGGGTCACAGAACAGTAATCTTCCCATTACCAGCGGTATCAAGCTACATCCGTCCGTCCAGCCACTCCCGCGCGCTCGTGAAGCGGCGCCAAGCCAACGCGGGGCCCGAGCGTCGTGTATTGCGGGCCGTTATTGCTCAGAGTGCTGTCGTGTGAGGTGCGCTGCCAAAACGAGTCGCCAGACAGCGCAGAAAAACGCGCCGACGCTCTCCAACGCTCGCGAGTGGAATTCACAAGTGAGAGGGTTCTGTGGTTTTCCCACACGTGATGAGAAGGTAAGAATCAATCTGCGAAATGATGGATCGACCGTCAAATACGAGAAAATTAGGGGGAATTCTGAATTAAAGGTCTATTAAGTTTGGTAGTCATGAGTAACGGGGCACAATTGGTTTAAAATTGGGGATTATTTTCCCTGTATGACAGTTCTAATACATAAACACCAGAACAGGGTTTAAGGAGCGGTGCTACGAATATAGCCTGTGGCTTTGAACCAGCTTGCCACTGGAGAATATTGCACAGCGGTGAAGGCACCAAAATAACATCAGCTGCAACTTTTCATTTAGATGAAGGGGCGCAACCCTAATGACTCCAAAAGGCAGACAATGGTGAGACTGGCTGATTGGTTGCAGACGTGGTCGTCACTGAGCTAAATGAATCTAAGATGCATCACAACCAGTGAAGGAAACCTTTCGATGTTTCGCCTTTAAACACAAAATACCATTTTCAGCATTCATCACTTTGTCTGATTCCTTCAGACACGATGGTCTTCGTGTGCCCGCTGCTGGGGGGGGCCGCTCGCTGTGATGCTGACTGAAGAATAGTCACTTCTGTGGTTTGTGTTCCCGAGGGGTCCGAGTGGAAAAGTCCCCCTCTGCTCGTACACGTACAGACACACACATCCTCCACGATGACTCGCTTGGGAAAGGGTTCGTACTCCCGCACAGAACATTAGTTGGACAAACAAGCTGAATTTGGTCAAAATGAACAAATCAGCAGGACTGGATTTGAAGTTTTGTTTCTGCCATCTTTTTATTTCCTATAAAGTTTTATGGATCTTTCAGGACATTTCAGGAGACAAATTGTCTGCAATGGAGTTAGACTTTTGGACACTGATGTTTGCTGGTGTCCAAGCGCAGCAAATTTTGTTTTTAACCACTCTCGACTGGAGCTGCTCTGAAAACGTGATCACTGGTACAAAGCGAGCAGGATTATCTTTAATCGGACTGAAATTGAGCCAATTCACCGTCATTACGTTTTTTCGGGACTAAAAGTCCAACAGCTGCCTCATAATATCTGATTCTTGAACATACCTCCTTTGTATTTTAAGCCCTTTCATTCAGTTGTACAAACAACTTGATCAATAGCAAATTCCAACAGGAAGGATCAGCCGATAATGTCTGCGTCCAATCATGGCCTCGCTGTAATTTCCTTGATAAACGCTGGATTACGGACCCTTTTTTACGTTATCATCTAAAATATGAAAATCGCAACTTCATGCTGAAACGGCCTTGTTTGTTTTTCCCTCGGGACCAACGATAATCTCAGCTGGCCTGTTTGGTTGCTAACGGACGAGACTCAGACCGAGTCTCGGAACAGAGACACAATCTGACCAGTGGAACCAAACTTTTTTTTTCCTGAGGCTGCAACTCCGATGCAGCTGACACAGAGCAGAGCTCAGCTGGAGCATATCCGTCTATTTCGGGTGGAAACAAGAGATAAAGCTCCTCGAGAAAGCGCTCGGGACGGTGCACGGACGGGCTTTTTTCATCCCAGAGCCGTCTCCGGGGTGATGTTGTGGCGCGTCACGCTGTTGGGACATAAATTAAAAAGCGCGATGGGTCTGTTTTAGCTCACAGGACCATCCCGACACACCGATCACCTCACACTTTCCTGAAGCAGGGAGGGGAAGCGGCGTCGTCCGAGAGTCGGCTGCTCCCGGCCCACAAGTCTCGACTTTGCTTGCGTCGAGCTGCGTTCCCACAGAGTGGCTGATAACTCACGATTACGGGGATAAAGTTCGACCGCTCTCCTCACACGATCTGGCCTGTCAGCGGCAGAGTTAATCCATTATCCGCCCGAGAATCAGGTTGGAAAACGGGTGACGATTCTCGGTCTGAAATATGAGTTGAGAAGTGATATTTATGGCCCGAGTATTGTTGCAAATGAGTGTTGGTGGGACCTTCCCAGCCACATTAAGAAAATGTATTTGGCCACGTTATTGGTCTGGAGCTCGGCCTCGGTTGGCGAGCCGTCCCATGTGCTTTTACAACGTTGCATGCTGATAAACGTCCCGGGAGAGGCCGGCAGGTCCAGTGGTCAGAAAACCCACAGTTGCAAGCCAAAGTTCCTTCAATCCAGAGTTGCTCTTTGTTTTCCTTGTTGTTCTAAATTATGATGGATGTGCGTGATTTTCGCCGAGAATCTGGGAAGGGTCCCCGAGAGCCGAGGTCGCGACGCAGTGGGCTGGGAAACGTTGCTTTTTCAGGAGTGGGGGGGGGGGTGAAATTGCTTAAAGACTTTAAATTCCAAACAACAACATTCCAGCTCCAGGGTCTGGTTTGCCACAGAGACCAGAACCCTCAGAGACCAGAAGGGTACGACAGCCCGAGAGATCCTATCCCAGGAAAACATTGTTTTACATCCTGTTAACTGGGCCTCGTCGACGATGACGCACAGAAAACAAAGCCAACCTTTGCAGTAAAGAATTATTTGTGACTCCTGTTGGAGAAAAAATACACAATACGAGGACAATTTCTCGAGTTATAAAGCAAAATACAGTTTTGTGCGCTATTTTCCACGAATGTCAGCAGCTCTGGGTGCTTTACAGCCCAGCGACCATCCAAAGAGATCGCCTCCTGCCTGCATGACTTCTGTTTTCAGTGTGTTCATCACACGCGCGATCAGCTTCCAGTAACAACAAGACAACTTGTTTCCTCTCCAAACAGCGGCCCGCTGCGCGAGACCAACACATTTGTTTGGAAAGATCCTTAAAATGTATGGCAGTGGGTGAACAGTTCACATTCCAGACCGATACTATCAGGATCCATTCACAGTGTCAATGTTATCTTCATCTGTTTTGGTTATGTCGGTGCACGCGGCTCATTAGACTGTTTTAACACAGCCTGCAGAGCATTGAAGCACCTGTGGTCCAGCGGACTTATAATTCATACATTTTGATATATTCATAGAATGAGAAACAGGAACGAAAGAGATGTTTGAATGTCAAAAAATTATTCAAATATCGTGTGAGTAAAACAACTTAAAGCTGAAACATGGCTTGACTTGGAAAAAAAAAAACCTACTTGTTTTCCTTATCTAATGTTCAGAGTGTGAAAAAAGCTTTTCCTCCCAAACCATAAACGGTTAAAAGTTCATGCTTGGACACCGTTCTGTGTGCTCCAGTGAGCAGAACAGGAGGAACCAGGAACTGAGATGATCTATTGTTATTGTAAGTCGGGGCTGCCTGCAGGGGAGGCTCGGCAGCTCTGGCTTTCGTCAAAGTATGACGGAGAAATGTTGATATGTGGAGCTCTGGGACGCCTGACTCACAGTGATCAATGATCAATGTCTTCCTCCTCATGGACCCGCGCTGGAGTCCGCATTGATTAATACTGAATTGGACCCACGGGGACGGAAAAATACAGTAGGACTCTGAGTTACTGCATCTGGTCCCTTCAAGATGTATTTTTTCTACATGTTTATGTACATTTATGTGTGTTTTTTTGCTTCTGCAAGGGAGGACGAAAACTCCATTTGTCTGCAAGCACGAGACGCCTCAGTTGTTATTAAGACAGAAGGAAAAGACACTTTCTAGGAAACCATAAACTGGAGGCAAAGCGTTGAACTGTGAAACGGCACCAGGTGAGTCTTGAGAAAAACACGCTGCTGCATCGAAGCGCCAAGGAAAAGAATTTTCAAACCACGTGGCGATGCTCAAAGGAGGCGGAACTCCAAGAGCCAGAACTTGAAGTCGTGCAGAAAATGTGTCACGCTTGGCCCAACATGCATTTGAATTAACTGCGACAGGGCTCGAACAATCAGGACCACATCTGAGACCTCCAGCCTGACCGAGGCTCTCGCCACTCCACCGCGAGCCCACAGGACAACACTTCATCAGTCGACCACGTCGCTCTCCAGCAACACGGGCTGCTCGCAGCTGTGGAGCTCTGACCGCTTACCTCGCGGCTCCCAGCGCACAGAGCCTGCGACTGATCTCCAGCACTGACAGCGACCTTTGGAAACCACCACAAAGACCAAATTTATGGAGTGTGACGTGCGACGGCGTCTTCCCCGATCGCCGCGTCGGGCATCTTCTTCTGTGCTGGCGTGCCAGTGAAGTTCGGCGGATGACGCGCGACATGAAAGGCTCTCGGCGGTAACAGCACGGGCTCGCATGAGCCGCCGCATTTACGGTTGATGTTTTTGTCAAACACCGAAAGCCTCAAGCTCAGATCTTTGATTGCTCACACTGGAAATTTCAGCCCACCGATGAGAGTCGAGAACAACAACAACGTGCCCCCCCCCCCCCACCTGCCTGCATTCGCACTATGGTCTCCTGAGGCCTGCTCACCACACTGGTATGGTGGTTTGGACCTACAGGAAAACTCTGAATCACCCACTGGACAAATTAAATCAGCAGGACATCCAGCTGGTAGAAATCACAACAAGTCCAGATCCATCTAATGAAAACGCAAACACCTTGTCGGGACTGCAAAAGACGGACCGAACCGCCGGCGCAAAACAAGACGCAATCAAGACGCTGGACACATGTGAGAGGGTCGATTAACTTCAAGCTATTTGTTTGGTCATCACTTAGCCCACTCTGACTCATGCAGTCCCCTCCTCCGTGCTTTTGGTGGTCCGAGAGGACCGACGGGAGAGCATACCTGCACAACCACTTCCTCCAAAAAGCTGATCGACCAGCTGCTTAAAGAGTCTGAATCAGTCAGACTCTCATGCTGCTGACAGCTCAGCTAATGTGTCACAGCAACGTTAAGTGAATATATTAACGCTTAAATTGCACAGACAAAGCTCATTTCGAGACACAGTCAAAAGCAACAGACACAAGAGACTGTTTGCTCTGAGCAGATGTTTTGTTTCCACTATCATACATACGATTCAACTGAGACTTATGGTTGCGCCAGTGACTGATAAACATGTGTGAAGTTATGTATCAGTGACGGCAACACTAATAAAGTAATGCTCTATAGATTTAATGCATTACAGAGCAGCGCCAACGGTTTTATTTCCCATAGTTTTACTTGTGCGTACGCTCCAGAAACGCTCTCAGCAGGCTGTGCTGCTCAGTTCTTTTTACAACCCATTTACCTCGAATGACTCTTGATGAGATTGCTCACGTGACACGTTGTCCATTTCATTGTTTTAGTTTCGGCTCGCTGAGAGCTTCTAACGTTACTCCCCGCGAATGAAGTCATCCCGAGATTTCAGGGCGTCCAGCGACAGACACGAAGCGAGAGTCGGGCCAATCCGTCACCTTCGGCTCGTGCGGGCACTCGGAAAATAAAAGGAGGGTAATGGTGGAAAAATGACAGGTTACGCGCTGGCGGCCAACTTGTGCGAGTGGGATGGGATTTCTCAACAGGCGGCGGAAACGGATGACGGTAAACGAGGCCGTGACACAGCGCGTGGACGTGACATGGACTCCGTTTTCGCAGAGCTGTGCTTGAAAAGTTGTCAAACAAAAAAAACGTGATACGTCTATGAGATCATTAAAATCTGACAATTGGTAACAGGCAGCATGTTGCTGTTCAGGCCCCAACCCTAACATGTCAGTCAACCCCCCCTTCCTCCCCCTGAAGGAGCTTTCAGTCCTTTCAGTCCTTTCCCTTAAAGCTCTCACTTCGTTAAGGACACTTTTTCTTCCACAAAAATGTGAAACATGTTTCTCTTTGAACCAAACTTTCCACAAACGTTCATACTCGCGCGGGACTTGCTGAAATATTGTGCTCTTGTAATTTGTGGGATATTTCTAAGAGGGACATTAACTTATCAGCTATAAAGACCAACCTTCAATTATCATAATAAAACCATAAAAGCGCAGATGAATGGCTGCACACTGTGTTCTTTGGAAGTGTAAATTACAGAGCGGGCCAGTTCAAACAGCCCATCGAGTGCACACATGTCCGCTGGCAGGATATCCATCTCCTCCGTGTCGCTCTCTCGGCAACTCGTGCCGTGCCCTGACCCACAGGCCCCCGCCTGGCGGGAGGCCAGAGGCGTCAGATGCAGCGACTCGGCCGGGGCCAGAGCGGATGTGGAGGTCTTCATTATAGCTGTCACAGCATCTCGCCGCTCTCTCAGCACACCAAGCCTTTTCCTCCCCCCCCCCCCCACCCCCTTCTTTTTCTTTTTTCTTGTCTTCCCTGCATGCAGGTGTGATCGCGGGTCTGGGCCAGTGTGCCAGTTCAGGAAGATGACATCAGTGCATGAGCTCATGTCAACACAGGAGAGCCAGACTCTGTTTTTAGTGATATCCTATGGCTGATACGCTGGGATGGGATTTCCCCCGAGCTGTTCAAGTTCTTTGATGTCTCTATACATCATCTTTTTATATACTTTATTCATAATTGCAACAGACCCGAGTTCTTGAATGAAGTGTGTGTTAGTGCAGAGATGCTCCACCGTGGGTCCAGGACCCCATTGGTGGGACGCCAGAGATCAGAGGCAAAGGCCCGAGGCTTTCCTGCGCTGAAGTTGACCAAAACTAGAGAGCACTCTGTAGAGCACAAGCCTCTGACACGCCACACAGCAGCAATGTATCTCTACAACTCCAGCTAAAGCTACAAGCCAACACTACAAGCCCCCCCGCCCCCCAGCGTTGGGGCTCAACACGCAGCAAAGAACGCATCGCAACTACTGAGTTAACCCTTCATTGACACAAGTGAGATGATGTTTTTCGTCATTTCAGATCCCCAGATGACTGGATCACCACAAACATTTCATCACTTCTTACTTGGACCACCTTTCACCCATCTAGCAAATTTCATCCAAATCCATCAAGAGGTTTTTGACTTATTCTGTTCACAGGCAGACCAACCAACCAACCAACCAACCAACCAACAAACCAACAAACCATTAGGGGCCAACACATCTTTGCCTCCTTGGCAAAGGTAAAGAGACTCTTTCAATCCGGAGCAGACGAATGAAGCTCCCCTGTTCTTTTATCTCAAAGATCTGATTGTGTATTTCTGCAAAGCACAAGAGAAGCTTCAGTTCGCTGCAGTTGAAAGCATGTTGCTCGAAACTGCAGCGACGGCTTCTCGCCGCTTCTCTGTTTAGTAAATACTGAGCTTCAGCCAGGCGTCGCCGTGGAGATGTCAACCAGGTGTGAAGACATTTTTCTGCACATTTGCTGCAAAACAAGAAACCGGTTCGAACACCCAGAGAGACAAAGAAAAGAAAAGAAAAAAAAAAAAGGTCAATCCGGACCACTGCTGAAGTGACGGCAATTAGGAAGAAAGTAGCACTGGAATTTAAAGGCAACGTCGGGACAGAGATTAGGGTGTCATCGGGCTTCCTGTCAAAGATGACAAGAGGATTTAGGCTGAGGGAGAGCAGAGTAAAGTGGTTGAAGGGGCTGGAAGAGGCCAGAAAACTATTTCTTGTGGGTAGAAACAAACTGTTCCTGGTTGGTTTACAGAGTTTCTGACCACATTTGAAAAGAAGTGGGTCACTTGAGACATGAGTCACTGACTACGTTTGCGGTGGGACCTCAGAATGAATTAGCCATTCAAACTCACAATAGCATAAAGGCTGCATATTGTTCCACGTTGTTTTGACAGACGCGTCTCCGTCCGCAGCGCGTAATTACCGTCCTGGAGGATTTCCTGCTTTTACCGTCATCCCTTCAGTCACTGATAGCCTTAAAAGTGGCACCGACAAATAGCCCGAGCTTGCGCCGCCACCAGTACGCGCTGCCTGGATATGTTTGAATTTGTCCTGTGGTTTTGCTTTCATGCCGTCACTCATTTTTGGGTTTAGCCGATTTCAACAGTACTCCAGATTTCATCAGGAAAAAAAAGGGAAAGAAAATTGCCAAGTCAGCACACTGACATGCAACAAGTTTATGAAACGCAGCTGGAGCTTTGACCTGCTTCATCGGAGCGGATTTCTCCACCGACGAAATGTGCCGCCGGTTCTGTAAAATTCTGCTCAACTCGCTTTTGGGGCTTCTTGTTTCAGTGAAAAGCCTTTCAAACAGACAATTTCACAGTTTTTCTTCCACTCTGGTCCTGGGGGGGGGGGGGGGGGGGGGGCGGGGGGGGG
>JASSRZ010000006.1:7578698-7611074 GCA_032164315.1 Malacoctenus gilli | reverse complement strand
ATTCGAGGACGTGTGCAGCAACGGGTGGGAGCTGCTTCCGCCACTGTTACCGATCGAAACTTGACGATTCGTTGAGGAGCGACCCACAGTATTTGGTGACGGGTTTTTCAACATTCGGCTATGATTTATCAAGAGCAATTAAAGCAGCTCTCCCTGACCAGTGGTCTCAGTTTTATCAGTCCGTAACAAAGTGCCGTCCTCCCTGCAAAACAGCACAATCTGCAGCGCTCGCAAAGAAAACACTGGATGTCGAGCTTTTCCAAGAAGTTCGGATCCGACATGTTCCACAGAAACGGTCGGAGCGAGCTTTACAGAGCGCCGGGCGAACTAAAGAGGAGGCGCAGGACGTTGGAGCGAAAAGGAAGGGACAGAATACTTCAATGAGACAAAGTTGGATCTCCTTAAAGAAAAATCAGCATCACTTTGATGCCTCCACGTGTTGCCTGCACTGATTTAGTACCGGCAACAATTTGATAAGCTTGTCAGGGCGAGGAGTCGCACAAAGATGAAGGGGCTACCTCTACTGTATGAAGCCACTGCCAGCAGTCGATTAGCATAACTTAGCATAAATACATGGAACAATGGAAAACAGCTGGCCTGGCTCAGAGCAACAGCAACTAAATCCGCCTATCGGCATGTCAACTCACTGAACAAAGTGCTGCAGTTTATCTGTTTGTATGTGCTGTTGTGATTCGTGGTGGAATGGTCCTTGGCTGGAAGCTGGAACTTTATTAGGCTCAGGCCTCGTCTCCAGTCGTGAATATTTTCGGACTCCTTTTGCCGTTTCAGACTGAAAATTTGGAACAAAAGACCCAATTTGCTGAATGAACTGTTCATATATGCGCCAGATGTGTTGTTTCAGTATCACTCAGTAAAAAAAACATCTCAAACGCTATTTTTCTCACAGTTCTATGAGTCTTGCGAACACGATGCAGACTTGTGATACCAATTCAAACAATATTGTGCATCCCTCACATACAAATTGTGCGAATTGACTGACTTCCTCCAGGAACTGTGACTGAAATATTAAAATGCAAACGTGTCATTTGGATGTTTTTGGGTGGAAACCACAAATACTTCGATTTAAGTAGGAAAGCCGCAACAATAAAACATGAGTGCAATTTTTTCACCAGAGAACAAACACATCTGCTTTTACAGCTCCCTCTTTAATTTGGATGAGACATGTAAGTGCTGCTCTGCCTCCAAAACATGTTTTTTTGCTTTTGTACGGGAATGACTTTAATGGTCATACAAAACAGATTGGAAATCATACATATCATTATAAAAGGTAATTATGAGGCCGTACAGAGTGTTTCTCCTCAACTGGATTTACTGGTTGTTCTCTCGGTGATGAAGTATTGAGAAAGTAGGATGGTCTTTGGGGAGGTTTTTTGAGGGAGGGAACCGCTCACGCTGCGACGTCCACCCGTCAGGTCAGTGACTCCGTGTCGAAGGAGAAGGTCACATTACAATAACAAAAACAGCCACACGGGCTGAAACGGAGTCAAAGTGTGAGAAAATGGCGCCACTCATCCCTCGTCTCACACATCAGAGCTTTCACAAGTCACACAAGCGGTGAGAAACACGTCGCAGATTTTCTGTGACGCTCAAACGCAACACGGTCACGGCTTGAACCGTGTGACCGGGGAAATATTGTTTGATGCAAGTCCTGTGTAAATGACCTGTTGCGCTGACAGATTAACAGCAGCTGCAATCAGTGCAGTGACACAGTTTGGTTTACTGGAGACAGATCTGGAGCAGACGCTGACGGACGATGCAGCGCAGCATATGGTCCAAATAGGACGCACTGTCCCCGGCCGCCTAATGGGATCTGCCACGAAAAGGAGCCTGATAGTATGGAGGCTCGCGAGCATCATGGAAAACGCATCCGAGCCAGCCGAGCTCGCTCGAGCTGCCCTTGAGCTTTGGAACAATAAAACGTCCTTAAGCTGTGGAAACAAAACGGCGCTTGGACACGAAATACAGAAATACCTGAAGTTATTTTTCAGATTCGGCACAGCGTTGAGTCACATCGAACGGCGAGGCGGACGGCTGCCAAGTCCTCCTATAGGCGTGCTGGAGATCGTTTTTTTTGTTCCAGTTTCATGGGACTAATTTGTATCTTTCACGTCATGAATCTATGAGATTGATTTCACACATGGCACGAGGGAAACTCTGAAGGAACGAGCTTGGATTGAACAGAAACAAAACATTTGAAACATGCAATTATAAAGACAATTTGTACTTGGATTTGGAGACATTCAAATTATATTGGGACAATATGGAAACAATTAAAAAGGACTGGAATATTCAAATATGAGGAGTTTTTGCATTTGTCTGAATACGACTGACACAATAGGAGTGAAAATCACCAGTTAAACAGACGTAAAATGAGGAAAAGGATCCATCAGAACCACACAGCAGGCGCCTGATGCTTCGTGCTGGAAGCTGGCATTTCTTTGTGATGTGGTGGAGATGCTTTCACTGTCCAATTGCTTCGAATTGATATTAATGTGTTTTTCGGCCGATTAAATTTCTTTGTTGTTGGAATCGAAGTCTAACTTGTATCCACAGTAAAACCGTTGGGGTCTCGTGGTCGGAGCGCCCACAGCGAGCAGACCACGGTTCAATTCCAGGCTGGGAGTCGCAAATACACCGCAACTGTGTTTGCATCCCAAGTTGAATTTGTATTGATCCATCGCTCTGCGTCAGCCCTTCGATGTCAAATATTCTTAATATTCTGAAAAGACCGGCATGTTTTGTAAGCGGCATTACGAGTTGGAGCGAACACGCAACCATTCGCAGCCCGTTTCCTTTGAACGTTCCTTTTCGCTTCTGAGAATCGCGGCTTCGTATCCAGATTCAACTTTGAAACAATGTGGGGAGAAAAAACAAAACAAAATAAAAGAGTCAAGATACGTCAACACATGAAGCCGTAGCGGTTTTGTTTTGGGACACAGAGTACTCGGGATCCCAGGATGAAAAACACCCTGCATGGCAGAGAGGAGATAAGACGGCGTGTTCTGCACGGTGAGATTTAGGGGCCGTGAACCAAGGACCACCGACATGGCGCATGCATAATGACTTAAGTAGGAAGGCCTCATGCGATTTGCGTAATTAAGAAAAGAAAAACAGCGAGCTGCAGGACTTTCAGTCAAAGTGAGGCTGCAGAGGAGCGAGCAGGAAGACGGGGTTTGGAGTTGTAAACAAACAAACACGTTGGTGATCTCAGGTCACCACATGGTTCTTCAGTGAAACCATATGACACAATGTGGCAACACTTGCACATAAAAGCGTCACAGTCAAAGTGCAGCGAGACACATCCATTATTTCCTATTTGCGACCTCAAAGCAACGTCACCGGCGCTGATATATTCCAGCCCGCCTTTTTCTCACTACTGTAAATCTATATCCTTTTGCATGTAATTAACACGTATAAAAATTTTCAGGCCCCGGTGATTTACGACCCCCGAAAAGGCTTTGACATAAATCGGCGTGGTGTCCGTCCTGAGCGGGGAGCGCGCTTAATTAGAACCAAAAGGCTTGAAAAAGCTGCCAGCGCTGTAAAGCTCCGGCCTGCCAAAGCTTGGCGCCTGCGAGCTCGGCGCAGCCTGCAATTTGCGTTTCATCTGCGCCATCAGAGCAAAATGAAAAACATGGGTTCAGGCATGTCGCATGAGCAGAGCGTAAAAAAGTTGGCCAGCGGCGCGGCTCCTCCGCTCGCAGGGACATCCAAAAAGGTGGAGTGATGACTCCATCGGCGATACGCTCGGTGCCGTGTAATTAAAACCCCTGAATGGAAATCAGATCTATAGTGAGGACACATAAAAATGCACACATGGCCCCTTTTTTCCTCCCTAACAAAAGTAACAGTGACGGCTGTGATCACAGAAGAATACTGGGACTTTGACTGCAGTTCATGAGCGACATTCAACACATGGTTTCAATCGGCGCAGTTGGGGGTCCCGCTTTATTTCTGTACCTTTTTCTGGAGATATGACGGACAAAAGGCTTCGTAAACAACATTTCTAGCATCTGATATCACGACTTGTATTACCAGTAAACGAGCAGATCACAGCGGTGTTTTTAGGAGTTGCGTTGATGAATGATGTGAAGCACAAACTTTTAAGGTCTTTCTGTTCAATAAAAAAGTGTTTTTTATTTACAGAAGGATCAAGTGGAGCCAAGAGCAGATCATCAGCAAGTCACTCGATAACAAGTGTGTATTCCTGCTTGCAGAGGGATTCCTTTATTTGGTAAACAGTGAAACTAACTTGTTGCCAGAGGACATTGGATTGAAACGAGAGTCGGTGTCTATTTTAAGCGTTGTTTGTTGATGGAAAGTGTCTCCCGGCATCACAAAATATTTGTGTTTGGTTTTTGCTCGTCGGCGTCACAGCTCCAGAAAGGTTTTGGCCACCGCCCGAGGTTGAACACGCAGGCTGAAATACGCCCCGGCCGTGACCGGCCCCCCTTCGGCCGGCGCGCTGCTTCCTGCTCCATAAAGGACGACCCCGTACATGCCCGACCCAGTTTAACTACTGAGGGCAGGAAGCCCCTCAGGTGGTGCTCCGCCAGTGACCTGATGGAGCCAGTGGAAAGTTACTGTGCCGACTCACTGCTGACCATTAATGCTCCTGATCCGGCCATTTAGCTCACGGAGGAAAAGAGCCTAAAAAGGAGACGACGGATGTCGAGGAAGAGATACAGGAGGACGAGGGTCTGGTCAAATCCACGGCATCTAACACAATGGCTTATACTTTGGTTTCAGTGAGACCATCACTTTAAGCAAGTCTGTTCGTCCTGTGATTCCTGTCTTTTTCTTCAAATTTCAAACAGATCTCACAGCTTTCGCTAACCAGTCTCAGTTCAAGAAGTGGAGACGCTTCAAAATAAACACGACGAACTCCGAACAAATGAAGCGAGGGGGTGACTCGTCACCCGACACATCTGCATGGAGCAGCTTCGCAATATAAAATGTCATTTCACCGGTGATACAATGAGAGCTGCCTTCTTATTAAACTACTGGTATGGTCAGCAGGCCTTCGACACTTTATTTTGCAATGGCTGAGTTAGAAGTCAACCTTCGGGTCCAACTTTCACCTCTGGAAATAATGAATGATCAGGTAATGGAAAAAGTAGATCAACTTCCCCTTATTTATGAGCTCTTTCTTGCAAGTTCTTACTGTTCTTTAAGCCAACGAGTCGAAACACCAACACAACATGAAATGAGAGTGACGAAATGAGAGAACAGAAGTGTGTTCTCACGTTTAACTCCAAACATGTGAGCGCTCGGCAGCGGAAAGAGGCTAAAGCTCGACAAGAGTGCGGAGGCTGCCAGCTTTCGTCCCGAACACAGCCACCACCCTGCACGCCACTTCCTGAATTGCCGTGGTAACCAAGTCAAGTGTTTAAGTGTTCACCAAACTCTGGCGCTAACTGATTTCTGAGATCAGGAAGGAGTCGAAGCCGGCGAGTGGGCTGTGAAGCCGCACGTGCCCGGAGAGCCTGACCTCTGACCTCGTGTCACAACAGCGGACCACTTCATGACACCACTTTAGGTTTCAGCAGCCTTTGTGTGGCAAATGAATACAGCTCGTGGATGTTCAGCTGCAGCTGATCCACCTAAATGGAGCGATGGAAAACGTACACGCCTGCAGCGCAGCTCCTTGACCCACATCCTTTTCCTCCTACACGTCCCGTGGGAGCAGGAGAGCGAGCGGCCAGACTCGGCTGCCGGAGGAACGTGAGCGCTCTCGCAGGTGGTGACGGAGCTTAATGTGGCGACCGCAGGAGACAGAAACAACAACAAACCTCTGACTTTCCTTCAGAGCCTCAACAGCGCTGCAGGGAGAGAAAGCGACGATGAGGGTCTCTCGGAAGGAGTGAGCTCACGTGATTATGGGATCCAATGCAAAAATATATATAATAATTAGGACCTTTATAAATAAGCATATTACAGTTGATCAAATGTTTATTGCATATTTGACAGAAAAGAAAAATGGCTACATGTATGTTTGACAAAGAATTCTGTTTTATCTAAGAGCATTTTGATTAAAAGAGAACCTTTAAAGTGCATTTAAATAGAGAAAATATCCTCAACCAGCTGCTACGTGTTTAACATTGAGGTGATCGAGACTGAACATGTGAAGCCTTCCTTCTATGCACAAAACTGTACCCTCAACCATCTTTTTGACATTTTCTACAAACTGCAATTTTCTGTCCCTTTGGCCGAGCAATGCAGTCTCACCTGTTAGTGTGGAGACTCCGCTACACGACTCAGTAAAAAATCCTCTAACAGTTTGTTTTCATGCATTAGTCATGCACAAGAATTTAACTCGGACGATATGCGAGGCCTCATAATAAAGATGGCGGCAAGTGTGGTCATTATAGAAAGCGCACATGCAGCGCCGGCACCCCGCTGCCACTTTGACTCACTGCCGAGTGTATAAAAGAAATGATTGAGAAGTGGAGACAAACGGAGAACAAAGAAGGGCCGCCATATGTTGCGGTGAGGAAACACCTGTAGAAGTGCACCGAATCAACGAGCTCCTCATTAGTGTCCAAAATTAGGTTATAAAAATAAAGAGTCTCCGCTGACAGCTTCAGCATCAAACTGAGCAAAATAATCTTACATCATTCCAATCATAATAGGAGGCAGAAACATGTTTCCCAGATGTTTTCTGACAAACAATAAACTGGAAACTGTAGGCCTGAAGGAAAAATGACAAAATCCAGAGTGATGACCAGACAAATTGTGGTTCCCCTTGAAGGTCGTTTGCCATTCAGGGCTTTCCGACGTCCTCCGCAAGCGTTTGGTGGGTTTGGAAAAGTAGAAGCAGTCGCTGAGACAGGGGAGGATTTCTGAAGGTCAGTGCCAGATCAAGACGAGATTTATTTACTCGTGTTTGCAAAAGTTGCTTCAAAGGACGGAGCCTCTGACAGCTTAACAATAGACCTTGAGCAAGAAGAAAGTTTCGACAAAGGCTTTCAGTCTTAAGTGGCTCGGACGAGGTACAAACAAAAGACCTCCGAGAGGTCCCGTCCCGTGCCGTTTACACACAAACAGTCCACCGCTTCACTGCAGGATAAACAGAACAAAAAGCCAAGCAGATCTGAAGGTAAATAACCTCCATCCCGCTTTTCACTTGCTTTTTCAGGTTCGCTTCACTGGAGACGATCCCGGCTGAGGAAGGACGACCCTGCTGGTTCCACACGGGGGCCAACACACAAAGACAATCCCAGACGCACAGCGACACACACAGCTCCAGGTTATTTAAAGTCAGTGGTTAATATGACAAGCAGGGTTTGAATTGTGGGAGGAAGCCAGAGTACCAGCAGAGAGACACAGAGAGGACAAGCAGAATCTCGTCCTTGGTGACTGCAGCACCAATGAAAAGCCCTTATACATCACCTGACAAAGAGGACCAACTGTTGTCCACTGAGCCGGCCTTTAAATCTTTTTCGTCAACCGCAAAACTAATAATTACTTTCTAATAACAGCGCAGTGTCAAAGTCATGCAAACACTCTCATGGTATTGTTTTGATTTATACTTTCCCACACACATCGCGAGGAGGGGGGGGCTGTTGAGCGATTTACGACCGGGTTCCTTCAGGGTTTTATCCGACTCCTAGCACTCATATAAGTCGCGTAATTTCCTGATGAAAACACTGAAAAAGCTTCCCGGTTGATTGTCTGCGTTGGAAACATCTGTTTGCCTCTGTGCCGTTTGCCGGAGGATGTCGCCTTCCTCTGGCCACGGCCCTGATCTCCGATGTCCGATCAAAGACGCTCTGAAGTCGGCCGCGAGCCGACGTGTCCCTGAATTAATGTCATTAATGTGAAAAAGATGGCAAAAGCAACCAAAATGACAAGGGGGAAAACACCTTTAAGAGCTTTTTTTTAGTGTGAAATCAATATGGCCTGCTGGAGCTTTTCACTTCATTAAACCCTCTGACTCTCACATCAGGTTTAACGCGCCAAGTCAAAGCAGGAGCAGCTTTTATGTTCGCCATGCAAAAAGGGTGTCGGGGTCACAGAACTACCTCGGCTGACCTTTGACCCTTTTGGGTGAAGTCAGGAAATCTGCACGTTTCGCAACGCCGAGTTTTCAGCCAAAGAAACATGTTTTCTGAATTCGTCGTTTGCATCATCCTCAGCAATTGACTTTTATTCCCGGCCTACTGCAGTGATTGTGCTGTTTATGTGGTGGACCGCGCAGCCCCGAAAACCTGCTGCACAGATGGCCACTTAAAGAGCTGCAACCTATAAATCTTCATCATCCAAAAGTAACAGTTTTGTCTTTGTGATTTGTTTTTCTGCGTTTATGAGAAGCAAGACCTGCGTATCTAATTCCAGCCGGGTCGGACTTCATCATTTCTTTCTCTCTTTTCAACCTAAAGTGCCCAAGAATGAAAGAACGACTCTGCACCGCAACGTCATGTTTGATATCGCCATGAAACAAGCCAGCCAAGATCCCGTAAATTCAGATCAGAGGTGATGAAAAGTACATTTCACTTTGCAATTTTGGAAGGAGAGAAATACTACAGAAGTAATCTTTGGACCCCGCGGAGCGAACATGTTGGGATCTTCCAGTGCGGTGGGCACTGATGGAGAGCAACTGGGTGTAAGTGTGGCAGAGAGGCAGGTCGTCAGGTCGCTCTGCTCACAGCGAGGAAGAGACGTCTCTGCCTGCGTCACTGTCAGGGCTCCAGCTCCGGCCTTATTCCCAATATCTCCACTTAATTCATCTCATCTGGGCCATGACATCATAAGCAGCCTTCAAAACCCCAACAGTCTCCAAATTCAACAGGAACGTGTTTAAGGAATAAATTACACATCCACTGCTTTCATCTTGATTGTCTCTCGCAGGCACGGGAAGCACATTAAACCCTCACCGTCTGCAACGTCGCATCATTAAGAAGGAAAAATACACGTTACTTGTAATGAGCGAGCGCGACCTCCTCACTTAACTTTACTGGCTGCGCTCATGCTGAACATTGTGTCCTCGCATAACAATGTGAAGAGCAATCGGCATTAACTGGATGGTTGTTTGCACGTGGCGGCGAGCCGCAGATTCCTGGAGGCCGGGATGACCGGCTTCCGCCGCCGCCGCACTTCAAAGCACCGGACTCCCTCAGGATTGAGTGTTTTTGTCAGCAAACTAAGCAAGGACTAATAAAAGCGCAGCACCCCGCCGTGCGTTACTCAAGCCGCCGGTGCCTCCATGAAGCGGCGCTGTCTGGCCGCACGCGCTGATTGATGCCCCCACAACACCTCCGAGAGCACGTGGAAAAGGTCAGCCTTGTTTCAGATAGTTTATGTGCATCTTTACAGTGCGATCCATCACTCAGATATTACACACTCCCTGTAAAAGCCCGTGTAAATTTTCATTAGGCTGCAGAAACACAACCGCCTGGCTTGTTCGCGTTGACCTCTGTGACCTGCTGCGCTCACACAAACGTATGAGGGCCTTCTGAATGTGGCAGCTCCACACAAGCATCTCCAGCTTTATTTCGCGATGACGTGAAACCGTACACGGAGCTAAATCAACATTTTCCCCACTCAGACGGTAAAGCCCCAACATCATCATTTATCCAGCCTCACTAATATACAGGAAACACAAAGAGTGTATAGAGCGAAAGAAAAGCAATGACGACATTTATGTTCCATATTGCCGTTCACTTGTTCCAGTGTGCGCGGCTGCCGATCCCTGAAACCTTTCCACTGCTATCTACCGGGGGCGGGGGGGGGGGCGGCTTCGCCCAAACCGTGGCATTGCTCAGCCGTCGGTGTGTTGTTGTAGTTACAGATTGATGGGCCCAGCGCTTCAGCCCCGGTTTCCTGAAAGTTTACTCACAGCCACAGGGTGACTGGACTCAGCATCACATCACTGCGGAACTCCCTCCTCCCCCTCCCTTCACAAACGCCTTCCATCCCGATGCCTCACTCCAGAACTTTTCCATGAGTTGGCAGAAAAACAAAACAGCCATCAGAGCTGGAGAACTGCAGTCTCTCGCTCTCTCTCTGGAGTGTGCTGGTATCGCTGAAAAGCCCTCCACTGTGGAGGTTGCTTTCCAAAACTACACTGCAGGAAAAGCAAGCAGACCCTCAGAGGAAGAGAAGAGGGGGGGGGATTTAGCAGAGAGGTAAAAGTACAGAAGACATTGGAGGTGAAACATCTGCACTTTCAGTTCCCTTTAGTAAAAGTATTCCAGACAACTAGAGCTCTTGATGATAGGTAATTTGAGAAATGACAATATGAAACCGGAAGCAATGGAGTCTTAGCAATGGCCAGTAAATCACAGCATAGGTAGCCTTCAGTCTCTTAACTTGTGGGGGTTTTTTTTGGTTATCTTCTGCTGTACTTTTATTCAGAGTAGTTGGTTGGGAGCGCGTGCCCACAAAGGAGAAAACACAACGTGTATCCTGCAATATCAGAGCAATCAGCCACGGCCGCAGACGCCAACTTCCGGTCGGGACGAAAAATAGCAAAAAAAAAGTTTGAACAGACAGAAGAGAAAACTTACCGATTAGAAGACAGATCGCCAAATTCTCCTCTCCAGTTTTCGCGTCCCGCCGCGGAGCAGAAACCAAACGTTGTAGGATCCAGTAATTCTTCTCTTTCCCGCCCAGGTGTTGCCGGTACGCTCACCGTGCGTCGCCATTCAAAGTCCGTCAGGGCGCCGTTTTTGCAGATTGGTCCTTCCGTTTTTTCCTTTTTTTTACATGCTACGTTACACACGTCGATTAAAAAAAAAAAAAAAAAAAAGCTATATGTAATTGATTCATAAATGTTATTCATCAATAAATCAGTTTACTACTTTTTGACTTTAAAATTGTGACAAAGGTTTTTAAATCCACGAAATTGACAGTTGGCTTTGTGAGCAATAAAACCAATTAAAACTCACCTGTCATTTATTTACACCTGTTGTCTATTCAATGCAGTTCAGGGTTTTGTTTTGTGTGGGTTTTTTTTTTTTAAAGAATTTATTGAACTAGTTGGAAGTAAAACACAATACGTTTTATGCATCTTGTTTTTGTTGCGGGACTTGTGTACTCCTGTCATCCTAACCACCTCACAGTGTTGTAACAAAGCAGTGACATACCTGCACGAAAACCACAGGCGAGCGGACAACCAGTGTCTTTGTTGCTCCAGCACTGTGGCACCACAAACTCAGCCCTGAGCCATTCAGAGCACTCGCAGAACTCTGCTGCGATGGCAGCCTGCAGTTTCTGCTAATCTGTTTGTTTCCTGTATCCGGGAATCTGCCGTGCCCTCAACCTGACCTCATTCGCTCCCGCCAATTATCCCAGCACGCGGCCTCGCAGTGCGCCCAACTCACCTGGAGCTCTTTGGCCTGCTAACCTCGGTCGGCCTGCAAGAATTCAACCGCCACCGCAAACTCCAAAGAGACTCAAACCTCTGAACCTGCCTCGATATAAATCTTTGCAATAAAGTAAAACTTGCTAATCTTTCCAAACTACATGTGGAGGCTCAAACTTGGATTCATAATCCAGGAGTTTATATATCAGAAACACGAGTCACTAGTTTAGGGTTGCTGTTGGTGCATGTGTGTTGGGTTCACCCTTTTTTAGGTTCTCCTCTGTGTTTTTCTTCCCTCCTGTATGGTGTAGATATCACAGATGGATGGAGAAGACAGCAATATTATTGCTTTGACACAGACAAAGAACTGAAATAATTAATGACGTTTGATCTGCAACTTATCAAAAGCTGGAAAAGAGTTGAAAATCCTGGAAGCAGTGCACATGAAAATCGCAAACACCACATTTTTCCCTTCCATAAACATGTAAAAGTTGTTTGTATTTGAGTATTGTTTACCGGACTGTTAAATGACATAAAGTATTAGTCAGAGAGCTTCAAAGTACTTTGGAAAAAAAACACAAGTATCTGTTGATGCCTGTTTCCAGGCTCTGCGCTAAACCAAGCTAACCGGAAAAACCTAATAATCCAGCCGGCTTTGTAGCTCACTTTGAAAAAGGGAAAGTTTGCAGTTGTGGTTTCCACAAATGAAACACTTGGGGACACATGGGCGGATGTCAAACTGTGGCCCAAACTGGTGCACCCCAGTTTTTTCTCTCCTTTTTTTGGTATAAGTAAAGCAATTTTAACAATTCTTGCTTCATCACTCAACTTGTACCTCTTTGAACATGCGTTCTGATTTATTCACGTCTTTACATCAAAGAGTTCGGGGGCTCGTACACAGAGTTATGTTTTCCAGACTTCTGGTAAGACGAAGGCCGTTAACGTGCGCGGACTCTGTCGAAGTGAAGTTCAATTCAAATTTAGAGGCATCAAAGATCCATTTATTAGCCCCAAATGCAACCTTTCAAACCACGCACGAACAGCACTGCACACTGGCATTATCATGCAAAGAATTGAACATTTTACATGATATCCAGGGAAACTTTACAATGTAATTGCAACCAGACACGTTGCCGGATGCTTTTCGCCATGTAACAGGCAAATTCAAGCGACACAGAGCGATCAGAGCAACAAATAAAGATGAGGATGGTTTTCTTCGAGAAAGAAATCATCAGTGGTGAAAAGCTGTAATCTAAGTCTTAAAGGAAAAGTGTCGTTGTGTGAAACCAAGTGTTTTCCTAATGAACTCAGATGGGAGGAGGAAGAAGTACTTCTTTTGTGTTATCAAAGGCTGATGACATTGTCTGCAGCCAAACACCAAACAGTGACTCCTCTGCCTTCTCCAAACAAAGAGCCTGACTCTCCCCGCTATAAATAGCAGTCCGAAACGACCTTATCGCCGCCATCACTCCTTGCAAATTCCTTTGCGTCTCAGTCCACAAATTTCCAATTTAATCTCAGCCGGAGCATCTGCATATTTGCACAATTGCACAATATATTTCGCCCTGAGGCCCCAAACGGAGAAAAGTATGATGTTACCCAAACTCAAAGCACCTTAAATTATCCATAAGAAAATAAACAAAGCCAGCTCCAGAGCTATCTGTGGAACCCACAACGAGCGAGCGAATTCCAGCAATCTTTCCAGGCTCCAGGTTTCTTCCATTTCTGGACATTTTTCGGGGAGCAATGATACCAAGTAGAGGAAAACACGCGCAGTTCCCCCTGACATGTGTTGCTCTGCAGAGAAACATGTGCTCTATATTTCTCATGATGGATGAACAGCATGTGAATAAAATGGGTTTTAAATCTCAAAGCAAAACTGCTAATACTGGAATATTAATAGCCGAAGGTCAGAAATATCACAAATCAGCGTCTGCGAGAAGAGACACTCGTTCTCTCTCCACATCTGTGGAGACCCGATCCTCCTCGAGATGGCACATCTGTTTCACACTGATCAAAAGCCCCCGCATCCCCTCGCGCAAACAACCGAGCACTTTGTCACTCTCGCAGAAAGCGTTTGAATGCGCCGAAGCCGAACTACAGGTGCAGGTCTTCCAACTCAGGCCAATTTATCGAACCAACCGCACGTGTGATCCGGGACCCCCACGGACACACCCAGCTGATGAACATTATCCCAAATATGTACCTAAAAAAAAACCCTACGATGCTCGTATCTTCAGCAGGCCTTGTTGACGCGTTGCGTCTGCGGGTGATTGTGTGCGGCTTCGTTATGAATCACACAGTGTCAGGAACACAGACATCTGAAAGCTGGAACGTCAAGAGGTCCACAGCAACATATAGCGTTTTTGATGTCTAATCTATTTAAGTCAGTTACCCCGCGACTGCTTTTGAATGTCTTTATACTCATTAGTTACATCTCTGTATGATATAGTCCGTCCTTCCCACGCCAGAGCTGAGGCCCATATGGCCTGCATATGCACGAGTGAGTCACATGTGATGACGCATGCATTTACTAGATGAGGAATCGGCTCATAGACACATCTAAACACATGTTATACGATGACGTGACACCCTCTTGAAGAGGAAACCTATATGTATTGGTTGTACAAGCCACAAGTTGTGGAACATGTTGTGCTCCATTTGCTTTCTGAAGTGAAACTCACTTTTTCAAAACTCGGGACTAAATTTTTGACACCCGGGATTTGTGTCAATGGGATTTGCCGTAAAACAGTTTTCGGAGAATCGTTTCGTGGATAAATCGCACAAAGAACATTTTTTGGACTGATTCTAAGCTGTGACGTGAAACAGTGGTTTCTTCCATTTTAAAATAAATATTAACGCAACATATGGAAAGTTTAGTGTGTCTGAATATCACTTGTGGCTACGGAAAAGGACATGTGGTAGCAGTGTTTCAGACAGTGTTTCACATGTTCCCTTTATGCCTCCAAAATGTCTCAATCTTTTGGTGAACTTGAACTTTGAGAAAAGCGGTGCAGAAAACGCACTCGTCTGATTCGACCGGAGCGCCGAACCTTTTCATAGATTTCTCGGGACGCGTGCGTAAATCTGCGGCCTTCCATCTGCATGAGAATGAGGACAGGAGCACGTTTCCACCTGTCCACATGTGCACCCTGACCCTACTCATCAAGCGAACATGCCCCTAGTATTGTTTTACTGCTGAAGCTCCACAAGCTGTGCGCCTCCCAACACCTGTACGATAAATCACCGGCCCACTGCTGCAGGTGTTACATAATCGGGCGAGTGCCGGTGCTGGAGGCCTGACTGGGGTCGGTTCACCCTCGGCACAGACCGGTGGCTCTGTGGCACACAGGTGTCACCGCAGGTGGAGGGAGAGAGGTGGAGGGTGTTGCTTGGCACCACAGAGGAAGAGACTGATGCGTCTGAATCCGCCACCGTTTGCAGCAGGTTTGCTCTCGCCGCTTTTACGAGGTGAAAATATGTCAGTGGTGAGTTTACAGCCCGTGCTAACAAGTGGCCAAAGAATTTGTGAAGACAGGTTCAGAGCACATTTGTCACATTTTCACTTGAGTTATGTCATCCTTGGCCTCAACTTACAGCCTATTTCCACCGTAAAGCTGCAAACTAATCCGCACAAACTCCAACAATCAACACATGAATCATCCAGTCAACTCGTACAGTGAAAGAAGAGGAAGGATGAACTAGTCTTCCGAAACACTCGATGGAAATGTAGGTTCTAACATGTAATGAGCATTTCTGCTCTCACAATTCAAACATCTTTTCTAATGAGAAACATCTCCGTCTCTGAATCAAACATAAAGCAACCACAACCTCATGTTTCTTGTTTATATCTCAGAAATCCATCCAATAAGCACCTCTCCTCCTCAGGAGTTATTGTCCCAATAATTGAAGTTAAATCCAGTGTTGATGTTGGGAAGACATGTAGCAATCTGCCTGAGAAACTGCTTTTAGCTCACTCAAAGTCAAAGCAACATAAGAAATGAGTTTGGGAACTGAAAGGAGCAAAACATACAGATGTAGGCGTCAGAATGTATAAAAGGTAAAAGTTCAAAAAAAGCAGTGATAACATTTTCTCCAAGTACACATTGTTCTGGTTTTAAACCCTCAATTTGAGCTCTTTTCCATGTTTTATCATGAACGGATCTAAATTCGACTCCAAAAAACCTCTTTTAAGCTCTTCATCCATCTGCGGTCAGGCCAGAGAACAGAGCAGATTACAGGAACACGATTTCCACCGGATAGAACCAATAATTATGTTGTTTTCTGACTGTTTGACGGGTGAATCAGCCGCATTTTTGACGCCTACATCCATGATGAAACTCTTGGCTCAAAGATCATTCTTTATGATCCAACAATCATTGTTTCGGAACCAAAATATGGAATGAAATCAAACACTGTTGACTGAATATTTTGATTTTGTCTCTTGTTTGGTTCCAAGCAGAAAAACTCTTCCTACAGACTGATTAAAGTTCACCAGCTGGGACGTGAACCAGCGCTGGTTTCCATATGAACAAAATAAATATGTGAATTGCATTCGCACAGCAAAAAAGTGATTCGTCACAACATCGGGATCTACGGCGTTGATACAATCTCGAAGCAATCAGAGAGACTCTGAAGCATCGGAGATCAAACGAAGTTCACGTGACACGGGCGCGGCGGGAACGCGGCTGCACGCCGCGTCCGTGTTCCCCGGCTGTTTGTGCCTGGGTCGCGCACGCCGCTTTCTGCTCGGACTGTTCTGCGTCGTGGCAGCGAGCGATCCTCCAAGTTACAGAAAGTCCCTTTCCGTGGAGCCAAGTGTTAATGCAAACCCTTTGACTCCACGGGAGGGAGAGCAGAGGAGGTGAAGGCAGCTCTGGCTCCTGAGCAGCACAGGCGAGGTGATATCACCTCTCTCATCATCATCATCATCATCATCTTCATCATCATCATCATCCCTGCATGAGCTGCAAGTGATGTCACCGTGCATTTGCTGAAATTAGGCACTTTATGTAGAGTCAGTCCGCAGCGCTACAGTTGTAACTGGCAAGAGGTTACCTCAGGAGCCCCTGGCGCCGCGCTGAAATTCTTTTTCACCACAGTAATTCAATACGTTAGAACAGATTTAGGCAGCGCAGGTGAAAATATCTCTGCTTCGGCCCTCGTTTCCACTGCGGCAGTCAAAATAAGCTGGCCGAGTGCACGGCGCGCTCATTAAATACAATTATAGACGAAATTTCATGTCTGCTTGGCCCCTATATGAAACACGTGAGCGAGCTATAGCTTTTAAGTTGAAACAGATACAGGAAGTCATGGTGCTGGGCCGACCAATGGCGCGACTTTGATCCCCCAGTCAGTCAAGGACATTCACATCCTGCAAAGCGCTCTGGCATGGCTGCTGCGCTCCAGCCAAGAGCGCACAGGCAATCAACCACATGGGAACCACAAAGGAAGTGAAACTTACAGTATATGTTACTATTGTATTCTGAAAGCCGGAGGGCTTTTTTTTTTCGTTTTTATTCGTGGGGGTAGCTTTTTTCTCACTTTGGAAGGCTTCACCATTCCCTCTGCGCCGACTCGCTCTGCCAGATCTCCGAGCTGCTGGCCTGCAGTCTGCACGGCGCTCCGGCTCTGGTGTTGTGTCAGTGTGGATTAAAGGAGTGGTGACGGAGGGAAAGCCTGACAGACAACGAGGTGACTGCAGTGCCACGCCAGCGCTGGTTTCAGTGGTTATTCTGCCTGTTGGCAGTTCGGGCTGTCACATGTTTTGTGTACTCGCGACAGATCCTAAATCTGTTCTCTAATTTGCTCCCACTTCAGCAATCAGGAAGACAAACTGGCATTCTGCATGAAGTCAAATCGCTGCATAATACGATCCACACTGGTTTGGATTAGATAACGAGGTTTGTGACTTGATGAAGCCAATTAATCAACGTGTTTTTGATACAGTTTTGTTGGAAATCCTCTCGAAGACAGCTGATAGCTCTCATTTTCAAAGTAAAAGCCTCTATCTCAAACATGTCAACAACTGTCAGGAACATCTATGTACCCAATTGTGTCTGGTTGGAAGCTTGACAGTGTGCAGTCGTGAGTTTCTGTCTCATATGTGAGACTGGCTTGTTTGTGACGACTCTTCTCCACAGATGACTCTCTTCTTTTTCTCTCTGTAGTTATGTACGTCGTGTCTGAGGTCGCTGCACGCGGAGCGTTAAAAGCAGCAGACACGGCAGTCCATCAGGCCTAGAGAGGCCGTCATATTTGACTCTCATCCAGGACTTACACTAAGTCGTCTTTACTTATTGTGATCTCTACGCAGACAGCGAGCAGACGGAGGTATGCGGACAGTGCGTAAATCAGTCCGCGAGGGGTTTAAGGGAGCATTACGGAAGAGCGCATTTTTGTGCGTTGCCAGCTGATATGAGCAGCATGTGAGGAGATGGGAACACTATTATGCACAGTTTAGTTGGTGGATGAAGTATCACCTTTTATTTGCAGGGTGACTCCCCCAAAGCTTGTACCTTTCTGCCTTGGACTTCTATTAGAGCATTACAACTCTGCCACACATACCTCACTTAGACAGCCATGACTCAAACGGAGGTGATGCGGTTCAGTCTCACTTTGACATGTGCAGATGTAAAGATTAAAAAGCAAACTTTTGTACGGCACAATTTGTACTCAGTGAAACTGTATCCCAGGTGTTACAACCAAGAGTTCGTATTAATGTCATCAGTCAGACGCCAGCTGCAGAATGGAAACTCTCTTTGGGTTTTTATTTTCTGTGTCTGAATTAAAGCAACCATTTGTGACTGCCTTGATCTCGGGGTACGTTTTTCGCGGAGGTTCTGTTTGTAGTCAAACAAACCCCAGGTGGCAGTTCAGCCTGGCAAAGCGGCATCAAAACCCGCACTGCAGGAACGACACCGTATCAGTCACATCAAGGAGAGTCACTGAGGAAACCGAGAGGAAAAAGCTCACGAGAGTCTTACAAATTGTAGGTTTGTCGTCAGCGAGACGGCGAGTGTGAATCTTTGTCTGGATTGGAGCTGCTGTGGGCGGCTCCTCACGCCGTCTGTGAAGTGACCTGGGCGAAATGAGGTCTGATGGCTTTATGGGGGCTTTGAGACTTCTGGGAAATGGCAATAATTGGATTTAGACTGTGACTGCTCTCCTGAGGGGAGCGAGGGAAGCAATGACGTACCGGCAACCGGGCTGTAAACTGGTTTCAGTAAAAGGCAGCGTTCATAAACAGAGTCAACGTGCAATCATTTATCAAATTTAGCCGGGACCAACAGTCACTGAAGGAGACAGATTTGAGTGAAGTAACATGAAAAATGCAGTTTTTTGGCAAGCTTTGTGTCTTTTCCAAGTAAGAGTTTGAAACAAAATTTAAAGTGCTTTCTATCGTGTCTCATTGCTGACATTTATCCATGCTGGCAAACACACTGCAACAAACAGTAGCTCAATTATGTGAAGGTACTTTAAACTCTTGAGAAAAAGTTCTGTCATTCATTATTTTTGCCATTTAAAAGTTCTTGCATTTGTTTTCATTTGTATTTACAAATTCACTTAAGAAGAGAGTTTATTCTGTACTTCTGCTCTCACAGGCATTTGTAAAAAAGAATGTGAATAAGTACGTCACTTCTGCCTGAGACAGTGCAGCCTTATAAAGTATTTCAAATATCCAGCAACTTTATCCACATTACAAAAAACCCCATAAATAACCTAGCTTTGCCTGTTTCTTGTTTTTGAACAAAACAGAATGGTATTGTTGTTCACATGCACATGTTTACTGAGCTTTTATTTTGTTGAGATAAGCCGATTCTTCCAATGACCCTCGATTGTACTGTTGTAGAAATGAAACCACAAGCTCAGTTGCTGCCTTGTGACCAACAGGAGCTGTTCAAACACAGAGGACCACGAGGGCCTTCGCCGATGGGCCGACAACCGCCAGTTATTAAAATGACAGGTGGCGTCGCTCTCTGCACTTCCTTTGAGGTACGGTTCATAACTGCTGTCATGTAAGGAAAGTGTGCAGGGGGGAGGAAAAAAAGAGTTTACAAGCATGTTGCATAATGACAAGTTTGGAGGGGCACCGCGCTGCACTGCAGGAGAAGGACAGCTTTGTTTCATCACCCCGAGACAGCTGCTGCGAAGACCTGAGGTATGTTCATGTCAAGGAACCGCAGAACTACACGTGACGCACGATAACATACAAACAAACCAGGGCAGCAAATCTGACCTTGTGTGAGATTCTCACTCCAAATTATGACTTGTAGGGATTTACTTGTGAGATCTATTCCTTCACAAATTCCTCATGAACTGACCTCAGAAAACAGGAGAAGTTCAATTCACTGCGGCTTCGCGTCCAGATTTTTTCTCGTTATCGTTTCAAATGATTGCAACTGTCTCATCGCTGAAGAGCTCCACTTCTTTCCCCCAGAGTTCGAGAGCAAAGTATTCTGCATTGATTGACTGCACGAGTGACCTGGGATCATGTTTGGAAATGTATTTGATTTGGATGATAACAGGAGTTGGAAAATCAAAGTTTACTGAGGATCTTTGGCCAGGAAGATCAAAAAGCCTATCTGTAATTGCTGAACTGGACAGCGCACAGAGTCACTGTTTTAATGGACTTGCACAAACTTGTACTTTATTATCATCTTGTTGACATCGTAACTTCTGGCAGTGACAGACTTCCAGATACATCCCACCCTGGAAGCACATACCAAACAGAGCACCTTGACCCCAGTAAGACACGTCTGTCAAAATATCTGGGTTGTAAAGGCCAGTCGTGTCGCTGCATGACAGCGAGCGTGAAGTTAGCATCTCGGAGGCAAACGCAGCTCTGACCAAACTTCAACCTGAACATCTGTAATTCATTTTGTGTGGAAGAGGAGATGCAAATTGGAAAAATGGTGCCATTAAAGCAGGATTTTGTTCACTTTTATTGCGTTTGTTGCGGTGAATCTCTCTTGGCTTTGCACTAAACACTGAGGAAAATGTGTTTTGACCAAAAAACACAAGAATTGTGTTTGGTTGTTTCAGTTGATTTTTGCATTCTTGCCTCACAGTCAGACTCTGGTTTGTGTCTTGGCTTCGGGGGGCCTTCCTGAGGGGGCGATTTCCATGTTCTTCCTATGAACAGGTGGGGTTTTCTGGGTACTCCCACAGTCCCAACGCAGGTCTGAATGGGGGAGCCTGTGTTTTAGATTGCCTGTCTCCATGTTCACCGTGTGATGGACTGGCAAGCTGCCTGGTTGTACGCCGCCTTCACCCTGCATTGGCTGAGATCGGTTCCAACTCTGTGTGAGCCTGACTTGGTTGAAGCGGTCCAGAGCTTATACAGATGGTTTCTGCAACTCCTTGCACTTGACCCAATCACTGGCCTGATACCAGCTGATAAACAAGGAGCAAGGGGGGATATGTGAGGAGAAAATGGGATTGGATAAAGTCAGATTGCGACTGAAATGTCTCGCTCTTGTCCAGAATAGTGAGTTTTTTCCCTCCTCTGGTCTAATAAGATGGAAGTAGGGCACTGAGGCGCAGTGTCAGAATTCCTCAAAGGATTCACCTCTGCACCGAGCTGCAGTGGACTCACGGCTAACAGGATCCAGGTCTGTCGACTCGTCGGACTCTGAGCTGGCACGTCCACACCAGGAGATGTTCACGGCCCTGTTTTCTTAATAAATGAACAACATGACATTTGAATGTTTCCCCTCTTATTCAGATGCAGCCACATACGCAGTTGTTGACCACAGCTGGTGGTTCTCAGCTCTGAATAATCGGCATCATCTGGAGTGTTTGCACAACCGTATCCTTCTTCAAAGGTCATAAGAGTTACTCACTTGTTGATATTGCAGCTGTTTGTCTGCTTTAGTAGGACTGCGGCGGGACTCCGCAGTCCCAGAGCGAACTGTCACCTGTGAGTGCAAAACAACTGCACACGTTTACAGACCATCTGCTGTTCTGTTCGATACCATGACACATCGTGATGAGGCCAGTGAAATGTCGGCGTCCCGTTATTGATACATGTCTTTGGGCATAATCATCATTACTGGCTGGGTGAAATGTCACCCCACGCCCCATCTGGTGAAGCTGAACAGCGAGTATGACGAGGCACGACATCTGCTCCAAAGACTTGTGCTGACCAGCCCACCAAGTATCTCAAAACAGTAGCGACAAACAATATTATTCTGTGGCTTGAATGCAAACGGTGGACCGGCCATACGAGTTTGGACCGGAGGACGAGGACACGCCCGGTCACGCTTCCAACGAGTGACTCCAAAATGACCAACATATGTGGAGAAATGTGAGCTTTACATTGTTTGAAAGAATTTAGAGAAACAATGTGGCTGAATGCATTGCAACACAGTTTGGAGGGCACTTGTGTTATTTTTTGGCAGATCCAAGGCTTAATAATCCAAAACAGGCCTCTCTCTGCATGTCAGAGACTTTAAGGTCATGTTCAGGCATGCACTCTTTCAGGGTGTTACGTTGTGCTATTTTGATTTATTCCAACGTTTATTAAAGATCCAATACACAAAATATGTAATTACGTTTTCAAGGCAACCATTGTATCACATTAAATTAGCCGAATAAGTTTTTCCTCCTTATTATCTGTGCGAATTCTCCACAGACACAAAAACAGGTCACGTTTTCGGCAAGGTGCAGTTTCATTTGTCGCAGGAATCAAATTTAAGGTATTTAACACACTTGGCACAATTTCTGAACAGTTCTGAAATGTGTCAACAGATCCAGTTCTTGGAGATGATGGATTCGAGTCGGGGACTTTCGCAGATGTTTGTTGCCCTGAGCGATCTGTGGTTAGAAATGAAAAAAAAAAAAAGTACAGCTGCTCTGACTCCGACTTTGAGACGTATGGGGCCACCATCAACGCAGCCTGAGCAGTGTGTGTCCTCCGGTTGCCAGTGAAGTCCCAAAGCATGAGCCAGAAGGTGGGAGCCCGCCAGTATCAGCCCATGATCTCATGAGAAAGGAAGTGAGATGTGTTAAATGTTCCTAACATCCAGTTTCAAAAGGCCCTCTGACGAGCAAATGGAAACAAAGGGAGCGGGTTTATACTGTGACATTTGACCCAAGAGTATACGAGCGCGTCTGCATCAGGAAAGCAGCTTGTTTGGACGGGACTGAGCTGCACTGCCAGATACTCCTGTCACTGTTGCTATTGTGTGTCCGGTGCAGGACTTTGTTGTCATCGAGGCTTTAAGCAGCACTGTTGCACGGTGTGTCCACACGGAAGCACATGTATGTTTTATTCTTCATTATCTTAAATGTAGAAGCTTACATCATTGTGGTTTGGATCAGTCAAGTCAAAGTCATAATTTGTACAGCATAAAATAAGCTTTCATGACCGACAGATGGGCTGCATCTTGAGAGCAGGGCTGCCTCACAGTGAGAAGATTCAGAAGATTTCACAACATTTGGAGCTAAAGTCTTGTTTTCAGTGTCAGTGGTTCGGTTTGGACCGGGGTGAAATAACAGCTGAGCTCTGCAGTGAATGAATACAAGTCGACGCAATGTCCCCAAAAGTCATAGAGGCAGCTCGGATTTGCGCCAGCAATGTGTGGCCTTTATAGATCGCTGACATGCACTCGTCTCAACGAACAGGTCAGATTTCTACATCTTGATCAAAACCAGAAACCCAGTTCTGAAGCGAATGTTCAAACTCTGAGACGGACAGTCCAAGAGGTTCTTTATCAATCAGCACTCGTGACAAGCACACAAGACAAGGAAGTATCCACACTAATAGGATTGAACATCACACGTTTATTGAGTGGATCTGGCTCTTGGCGAGCACTTCCGAATGAATTTCTTTTGCGACACTTCAACAGAAATGATTGAAGCTCTTCCTTTGCACAGCAGATTTCCCTGATTGATATCACAGCTCTCAGCTGAAGGCACCGATTCGGTTTCAAAGCTCTGACTGCAATTATCCCACACGGGAGAATAGAGGGCGAATAAAGCTGTTGTGACGGGGAAATCTGATATTTGACAGAATCTTTGAAGAAATGTCTTGTTGTATTTCCGAGCCTCTGTGTCAAATCAAATGTGTGTGTCACATTTCAGGCAGAAACCAGAAACATACACAATGATGTCAGGTGAAATCTTATCTGGCTCGATGGGAAACACGTGCAGCGCTTGCAGTCCCACCTGAATGGATCAATGCACGTATCAAGATTACGTTCATGCGAGAGTAGCTTATTATTGTAGTGAGAATTAAAAGAAGAGATCAAACACCTTCTGCGCCTGATCCCTTGAGTCAGTTGCGCAGAACAACAGTGTGTGATATTTGACAGGCGAAGATTTCCCAAGCCAGTGATAATCAGATCAGTGTGTGCTGATACTGACACGACAATTGTTTCCTTGTGATGCAGCACATTTGAGTGTTTCACAAGTGAACCCAACTTTCCTTACTTAACCAAAAGTCACACTGAGCACAAGCGATACGTGCAAGAAAAAAAAAGCCTGATAAACAAAAGGAAACGACTGCTGCTGTTCTGTGCTTTCACCCTCATGTCACATACCTCGGACACGTATAGAGCGCATATAGTGTGCATGGGATGCTTCCAAGTATGCGTGTCATGTGCTGATCACATGTGAGGACTGTCCCTCTCTGTGTCTTTGGCCAGGCTCTGCAGCAGGGACCTCTGGAAAGCATCGTCACAGGACTCGGGGACCAGAATCTCCAGCAGAAGGTCGCAGATGCAGTAGATCAGATGTCTGCAAGTTGTCAAACAAACAGAGCCAACACATAAAAAAAAACCCAAACAAACAAACCCCAAAACGTTGCAACACTGACACAGCTTTAAAGCTCCTGCGTGTGGTCGTCGTCAACGGGAGTCGCCCACGTGCCGTTTGCAGTTTGATTGCTGACTCACTTGTTTATGTGATGGTCCTGCAAAGATTCCAGCATGGTCTCCAAGCTCAGTCTGTACTTGTCACTGCCCAGCATGTCAGTGATGAGCTCTGCTCAAAAGCACAGTCAAGTTACAATCAAGTCATGCTCGCCCCTTCGAAGAGGGCCGATCCACCGCTGTGTACCTGGGAGCAGCTGCATGAGGCAGTCCAAGCATTGCTCCTTTGTCTCCTCTCTTTCTTCGGCGCTCCTCTCTGGACGTGGCTGAGCTGGCAGCGTCCCGCCTGGCCAAACAGCTTCCTGCATCACTTGGAGATAGATCACCCAGCAGGGGGCGCTGGTAAGGTGCGCAACGCCGACGTCCAACCACCTGAAAGCGAATTGGATTCACCTTGGAATGATCGCATTTGATTTTTCTACATTCCACCAGGCAATGTGTTCACCGAACATGCTTTCACTGGTGAATGAAGAACAGAAACTGCGCAAGAAAACTCAAGAGACAAAAGCAGAGACCATCAGAGGAGTTGAAATGATTATTCGTGACAGACAAAGTGAAGCTGAAAAACTCAGGAGCACGCATCAAGCCAAAGGAAGGTCTCGCTTCAGGGAATGAAGTGAAGCAAAAGGTCAGGTCGAGTCTTTGTTTGAAACCACTGAGGCACAACATTGCATGAGGGGAAAAAAAGGTGTCTCAGAAAGAAGTGAGAAAGCGTCATGCAACACTCATATGCAACAAGCCATCCAATACCTCACACAGCTGTCCTGTATATTAGAAAAGGATCCAACATCTGGATGTCCAGCTGGATAAAGGAGAAACTGAGTGCAACAGAATGTTTTGTTAGTCAAAACATCAAAGTTGAACGGAACCTGTGTAGGTTGAATCAGTTGATGACTAAGTTTGAACAAGGTGTGTAGCTCAGGTACTCACTGGAATTGTAAAGAAAGGAATTTATGAGAATAAACATCTGATCACAAAGCATAAAAAAATAACATCAAGCTTTTTCTGTCTCACCTCTCAATGAAGGTACCAAACAGCAGCCTGATGGTCTTCTGTATGTTCTCAGTGCAAAGCCAACTCCACTGGTCCTTCATCACCAGACACAAGATGTTCAAAGCCACATCTGCCACCGCTGTGTCTGCAGGACACACACACACACACACACACACACACACACACACACACACACACACACACACACACACACACACACACACAAAGTTGACATGAAATTTGAAGACCACTCGGGAAAAGTCTATACCACGACTGGAGCTTTGCTGCTCCCTAGTGGCGTTATTTTGTTACTGCATCTTCCAACGTTATGAACGAAACAGGAGTGAGACCTCCCCACCTGTCCCGTGAGACTTCCCTGCAGCCTTCTTGTCTTTGACTTGCTGCTCCCGGCTCACCGCACTTTCTTTGTCATTCGGGCCACATAAAAGTCCTTCCTGCTCACTCACAAAGCTCTCCAGGGCTGACAGAGACATGCCGTTCAGCACCTACACATCACAAGTTCAAAGGGGTTTTTTTGAGAGAGAGAGAGACTCTCCAAACCGCCACTGATTTGTAAAGTTCATGCAGATTTGTTAACTTACAGCGCTGCCTTCACTAAAGCAGTAGGTCACTTTAGGGTGCAGGTCGGGTATGTTAAGAGGGGAGACTTTGCTCGGAAACATTAACCTCCTGAAACAAAACAAAACAAAACAAAACAGTCATTGTCTGCTCCAGATGGCAAAAAATGTCCGCCTTTAAATTACAATGTTGTCCATCACTCAAAAGCAAATAAATACTCAAGGCTCACAGGTAGGAACAATGTGATGACTTCTAACTTCTACCTGTACTTTCTGCTGTCTGTCGTTCTTCCATCAGGATCTCCTTCAAAGTCCTCTGTTGGACTGAGGGGCTCCGGATGAGGGAAGGCTGTTTTCAGAGTGTCCAAAGCATTTTCCATCATCTTCAAAGGAAACAAAAACACAGGATCAACACCTAGCGAGAAACTGCACCTTGTATAATCACACAGCTGAGTGACTTCCGCTCACCTTATCAATTCTGGACTTGACCAAAGGTTTTCTTTCAAAGTAGGTGCAGGACTCAGAGGTGAGGGCCAAGAACTCCTGCATGTCCTCACTGTTGGCTGTTTCAGGGATGCTGCTTAATTGCTAGAAAGAGGAAGTGGTGTCGTGAGGGCATTCCAACAATTTTCCTTATTCAATTCAAAGAATTTTACCAGCTGCCACCTTCAGGAATGTGTCCAGTTGGCTTTTACGAGCTTCGACCTTCTCGCTATCGGAGCTGCTGAATGTCAGGTCAGGGAACATTTTCTTTGGACCTTTGACATCTGAAAAAACACAAAATTGCATGACAACATTGCAGCTACCAAACAAAGAATCTGACAGCTTGCCAGAGCAAAAAAGATTGTTTCTCACTTTTGAGGAATTTCTTCATTTCAGGCTTTTCCTCTAGACGCGCCTGCAAGTTGAGGAACTCGCTGTACCTGCGGTTGACAGCGTGACAGGCGGGAGGTTCCAGAGTCTCGAACTGGGACAGAGATCAGTCATGTGTGACTGTCGTGAACAGTCGCGTCAATTTAGCGACGAAGGTTCATTGGTGTTACCTTCACAGTGTAGAGGAAATAGGGATGAGCGCCGGTGCCACGCAGCTCCTTGGCAGTGATGGTTCCAGAAATATGTACGTTCTGGATGTTCACAGGAGCAGAGGTGCTGTTTGGGGTTTCAAAGCGGTAGGAGGGGAGACAAAGCCTTCTGGGAAGACAAGGGGAGGGCTTCTCCTGCGCGATGCCTGCCGGCCACTGCGAGTCCTCGGGCATCATCATCTTTGGCCCGAGACTCCTCAAAGGTCCGAAACAGCCGGAGGGTTCGTCGTCTCTCAAAGTGTCTCGGAGGCTGTTGCAGAATGTCGTCGGGGGGCCGCACTCACAAAAGCCTCCTGTTAGGTCATCCTCCGAGTCTGATTGAATTAGGGAGTCGAGTGAGATCATTTTGGACTCTAATGAGTGGGAGGAGTGGCCAGCGGGGAGCGAGCAGCAGTTCACCCTGTACGGCGTGAGCAGCTTGTGACAACTCTGGAGCTTCCCGGGGGACGCCAAACTGGGCACGCTGCTCCGGGAGGAGTCCCTCTCGCTGCGGCTCTGCAGGTCACTGAGGTCGGGGGAGCTTCTGCTGTCCAGGCCGGCTGGATCGGAGGAGGACAGGGACTTGCACGTGGTCCAGGACTCCTGCTGAAAGGAGCACTTGTACAGGGCCTCTTCCGCCAGGTCGTTCACACTCAGGCTCTGGGGGTCCCTGGACCTGGTAAATATGTCGACAATCGTCTGGTTGAGCCAGTCGGGGTCCGACACCCTGCTTATGAGCGGGACCAGCACATTGCAGGCGATGAGCTCGGTTACCATGTATCCGCCGGTCCGGGTCTCCATCTGAGGGTAGGGGACGAGGACGTGCAGCACGAGGTGTACGAGAGCCCTGGAGTAGCTGAGCTCTGCCGCTGCACTGCTCACAGCTGGATGGGGCGAGTCCACCTCACTGTAGAGCTGCCACAGGCTGACGCTGCCCCGCTGCGCCGACCGGATCTGCCTGACCGTCATGTAGCTCTGCAGGTGGCAGCCGTACAGCTCCAGCAGCCGCTGCACCAGCACTTTCCGGTCCACCTGCCGCGCGCGCTCCTTCAGCTCCATCACCGACTCCAGCATCGAATTTCGCACCGCGCGCTCAAACTCCCCCTCCACCTCCGGCAGGAGAGCCCGATACCACGAGGACACGAAGTCCCGCACGGCCTTGTGCACGGCGCTGTGGATCTCGTGGTTCAGCCGCCACTCGTGCTCGGGCGAACTCAGGGACGGGTTGGCTTTGCCGAGGGGCAGGAAGTGCTCCAAGTGAAGGAGGCTGTTGGCGTCCAGCATGGCCCTGGAGCCCAGCCACCCCCCGAGGACCACCAGGAGGCTGGTGAAGACGCAGAGGAGCCAAACGTTGACCAGGAGATGGAAGAGGACCAGCCATGCCAGCAGGGCTCCCAGCCCCAGCAGCCTCCGCTGCCCAAGAAACTCGGATAAAGTCCAGTGACTGGAGCGCTTCGTGGAAGGCATTTTGGTCAGAGGTTGATTTATGTCCTGCAGGGAAAAAAAAGGAAAAAAGTAAAAGATGTGTACATCCTGTTACATAAGTGACCAGACTGGGAATGTGGTCTTTGGAATTGTTCAATGTATATAGGGCCTGTTGCGTAACAACCCAGGCATGGATTTTCCAAATTCATTGTATGATTACGGTATGTTTAAACACTCAGCCGCAGTCGAGAAGATTATTCACGCCACAGGCTGATCCTTTTTTTTTCTCTGTCTTTCTGCAACACAAGAAGAGTTCAGACTAGATTGGAGAGTTGGGAACAGGCAAGGCAGCAATATCGATTGTGCTTGAATGATCAAATATGGAGTGTTTGTTGCTTACTCTGCTGACACACTTTCACAATTGATAACAGAGTTTATTATTGGACATATGACATTTTCGAGCATAAATACAATCATGTTTTACTTTATGACAGTTTTTTACTACACTGAAGCAATCACTTTTAGAAACTTCTGTGTAATTCTTTTGTTCAAAGATAAATTTGTACACCTTTTGTGCACCCTTTATCAACTATTTATTTTTTAATGCACTCCTGGTACGCAGGTTCAGTCAAATCGCGGCCACATCGTGGCCCTGTTACATTTCTGAGGCCCTCTCTGCTAAAAGTTGTCCATCCCTGCTCTCTTGTTTACACTGTACAGCTGATTAGGGATCTGTACCACGTGTGCTCGTTGCCATGGCGACCCCTTGAACGCGCACGGTCCGATCAGTCTCGCTCTACTGGTTTGGTTTTTTATCAGACTGCAAGTTGAAACACGGAGCCAGCGTAGTTAACATGTTTTCTTTCCTTTTAAATCGTTGACTCCGTGTTCTGACTTTACCGAGAAACGTCTCTTAAAACAGCGGCAGGAATCCAGTTACAACCGAAGTCACCACAGACGCGACCGCTGCACCTTTACCTCCTCAGTCAACCTGTCATCTTAATAACATTTTACGCGGGCGAAGTAGCTTCGTTACAAAAGCAAGAAACGGTTAAAAAAAAAAAGTACCTGGAGGGATACAAGCGCCTCATAACGGGAGGAAAAGACGTGTGAAGTGTCCTCCTGCGCCGGGACAAGCCTTAATCCCCTGACTGAGATTAACTGGAAGGCAAAGCGGGCAGGTGTCCGGTCAACCTGCCGGCGTGGAGAGGCAGAGCCCGGCTCAGTGAGGGAGGAATAAAGCCTCCACAGGAAGAGTGAGAACCGCCGAGAGGCTGGCAGAGTCAGGCATTGAGACGAACACACGGAGACGGCAGAGGTACAGCTGTCCTTCTGCACTGAAAACACACATCATATATCACAAACAGCCTGAACCTTCTTGGCACATAGGGAAGTGTAATTACAATGGGAGGGAAGTCAGAAACAGCGAAGAAATAACAGAGGGTGACATTGAAAAATCGCCCCGTGTTAACTCCAAGGTTGTGAGGCGTGTTCTGTAAAAACAAGCCCTCAAATTGTACACATAAGGAGCACTGTAAACATGTGTCAAACCCACTGAAAGAAGTCCCGTTATGTAAGATCTGCTTTATAAATATATGGACATATGTAAATGATCAGAAAGGAAGGTTATTCCATTATTTACTCCTCAGTTCCCTTTTGAGTTTTCCATTTAGTTTTTCAAGGTTCCATACTTCTTTTTTAAATGTCTCTTTCTCTGTGTTCTGCGATTTGTTCTGGAGCACATCTGCCCACAGGAATGTCAAGGTCACAGCGCTCATCTCTGCCTTTTATTTTAAGCATACAAACTGAGAGAGAAAGCAAGAAGGAAAGAAAGGACAAATTAGATAACGGAATTATCTACAGCAAGTGAGCGTCATAAAGTCTATAGATACATTTTTCATTGTACATTACACTGTACATTTATTGTACATAAGCCTTCATTGCAGTGTGCTCTGCTAAAATCAGCCTACGAGCAACATGAATGCATAAAGTAATTACAATATTGTAGTATATTATTAAACCTCTTTACTTCCTGGTTGACCTTTGAAAGAATGTTTCTTATGGATTATTAAAATATCAAATTTAGGGCTCCTTTTATACTTCTCAAACTTTTTACACACTCGGTTTTATCATTGAGTGTCAAAATTCCAAATTACCTCGAAAGTGATAAATTATTTCAGAAGTTTGAAAAAAAAAACCCAAACATATCAATGCAGCATGATGGGCGTTTGCCCAAACAAGTTACAACTCGACTTAATTTTCTTCTAAATCCTTTCGTTAGCGTATTTTGCGCTCTCTCTCTCTCTCTCTCTCTCTCTCTCTCTCTCTCTCTCTCTCTCTCTCTCTCTCTCTCTCTCTCTCTCTCTCGCTCTCTCTCTGTCTCTCGGGACTGTATTACGTAAAGGGGTTACATAAAGGCGCAGCTGCGGACTGAGCGGGTTTATGGTCCGCAGACTCCGAGCCCAGGAGCGCATCTATCATCCATCCATCTATCCATCCTTCCTTCCCTGCACCCGCCCGTCTCTCTGTCACCATGCCGCCTGTCAAGATCGACAGTCCGGGTAAGCTTGCTCTGTCATACGAGGCATTTCGAGACTCACCTGCTGCTGCCGCCTCCCTACTGTAACCACGCGCTCACTGTCGCAGCTGAACTTGAAACGCGCTCGCTCGTCACACGCGACTATTTTAAGAGTCCTTTATTTTTGCGTCTGTACGAAACAGCAGCTACGGGATCGTTTGCTCGGCCGTCGGACGTTGTCACACAGAAAATGTGGTCAACGTGGAGAGTTTTTGCGAGCCCGGCGGCGCGGGGATGGAGGCATGCTGAGCGCTGCGTGTTTTTAGAACAACTTGTTCTTTCTGCTCGTCCGTGCTGCACAACGTCAGGTTTCAATTACACCAGCCGCCCTCTGTTCACTCGCGCACCGCGCTGTGTGTCCGTTTATATGCACGGAAAAAGCTTTAAAGTTAGATGTTGCATTGACAGGGTGAAGTAAAGTCGCCTACAGGTGAGCTGGACGCGAAATACTTTAATAAAAAAAACGATAAATATACACTTCATTCATCTCTTAATACTGCGGTTCTTTTCTTGTTTGTTCGTTTTTTATTTGCATGATTCTCTAAAAAGGCACTTTCTTAATATAATTAATATGTGACAACATGCGACCATTTTTACTGTAACATCCGGCCATGCTGTCTTTGTGACGCCCCTTCTGGCACTGAGAGGAATAACAACAACATTGAGCTGAAAGCATAGGCTCTGCAGTAGCCACTACAATGCATTATCAATTGTAAAAAAAAACACACCTCAGTAAAATTAGATTAAACATTGAAGTTTCTGCTGTTTGTATCCTCAGATATCCTAAAAATGAATCACACTCTACATTCCTGATTAATTGACTCTTCTGGAGTTACTGATGACGGACATCGCGCAACCAATTCAAAAGAGATGAATGCAGAAGCTTCTCTCACTGACTGCTCAACTTCAGTTGGTAACAGGGGAACAGCAGCTCTGCATAATTCAGGTCACGCGTCTCAGTTGACGTTGGCGTCAGGTGGGAGGGGCTGCAGGTTTTCAACAGACAAACGCCGCTTTGTTGCCAAAAACACAGGAAGTCACTGTGACCACGTCGTCGTGGGACAGGTCTGAATCCGTCACACAGGAAGCAAAGTCCAATGTCAAATGCCATCAGTTACACACAAGCTGCACGCTCACTCTTGTGTCAACACAGGACGGGACATGTATGTTAACAGTGTCTGGGACATTAAAGGAGAGTTGTCTGACTTTATATTTGTATCCATCATCATTCCGACAACTAGAGTCAGAAGTAGTAAATAACAACATTTAGTTTCTGGTTTGAAACACTTCTTTGGAAAAAAAAGAATAAACAATCATTGTTTTAGTTGTTGGGACTGTACATGTCAGTCAGCAGTTTGTTTAGGTGTGTCGGCTTGACCTAGTAGTAGAAGTAGTGTGGAAAGTAGGGCATTCCTAACTCAAAGATGATAATCCTGTTTGAGAAAAAGGTAAAACAAGGAAATGGATCGTGTGTGTGTGTGTGTGTGTGTGTGTGTGTGTGTGTGTGTGTGTGTGTGTGTGTGTGTGTGTGTGTGTGTGT
>JASSRZ010000006.1:7515739-7549756 GCA_032164315.1 Malacoctenus gilli | reverse complement strand
ACACACACACACACACACACACACACACACACACACACACACACACACACACACACACACACACAGACACACACACAAAAGCCATCCTATATGCAGCGCGTGCTCACAGACTGTATATACGGGCTCCGTGGATTAAACTGCTCTGGGATCAGTGACAGGCTGTGGCGCCGGTGTTTCCACGTGAGGTTCACACTTGGTGAAAATCCTGCAAAGGAAGAGAAGCCACATTTTCAAACCATCATTTGCTAAATAAAAAAGAGCATATTTGTTTTATTGTGTGACATGCAGGCTGGGATATACTTTAGAAATGGGGTACACTCCTACTCCCACCTTTTTTGCTGAACACTAATACAGAGGTGGGTTGTGGGGGTCTATCTGTCTCACAGTGACTGGATCCACTGATGAGTTAACCTCATCAAGTCCGTGTCGTCACATAAAAGTTTAAACATCTCACAGCGACAGCGATCAGCGTTCATTCCTGGATGAGAAAGTTTACAAACGTGGCGAGTATGTGTCTCGGTGTCACGTGGCGTCCGCTCCCCCTCAACCAGGGGGCTATAGTGTTCCGCAGACGGTCGCAGGTGTTTGTGTCACTGCGCTGAAATCAAATCCATCCATTAGCCGGCGAGCAGGAAGGTGCCGCGATAAAGCCGAACGCGCGGCTCGGAGAAGGGGCGAGCGGCAGAACGGAGCGAGCGGCGCTGCGACGGCTGCAGCTGGGCGAGACGCTGGGGCGTGAGTGCGGCAGCGGCGGGCAGACTGGCAGCACAGGCAGTAACAAGATGGCGGCGGTCTGCAGCAGAGCTCTGTCTGTGGTGAGCTCTGTCCAGCGAGAGGAAGAGGCAGAGAGCCGTGAGAGTCCACCCCCTCCCCCCCCAGCTTCAGGGGGCACCCGAGTGCCAAGTATCACAGTCGCTCGGGGCCGGTCCTTCCCGACCGGGGTGGGGTGGGGTGGCCAGAGCGGCGCCATCACCCGCAGGAGCACCGATAGGTGAAGGGGGTGCGAGAACAATGGAATGGCTGCCTCCCAGACAGAGCTGCCGTACTGCAGTGATAAGGGAACAGGAAGGAGAGGAGGAGGCGGAGGACGAGAGGAGGAGGAGGGTGGGTGGGTGGGTGGGTGGGGGCTGCACAGGAGGTAGACACACCTGCTTCTGCTGCTGGAGCAACAGCAGCTACTGGAACAAGCAGCAGCAGACACAGAGAGAGAGAGAGAGAGAGAGAGAGAGAGAGAGAGAAAAGAGGGAGGGAGCGAGCGAGCGAGCGGGATTCAGACGGGAGTCCGGCTCAGTCATCCAGCGAGCAGGGGGCATCTCAGGACTCTGAGCCAGAGCGGGGGCTGAGGTCACAGCACACGAGGGAATCGCTGCAAACGGCAGGTGAAATCACACACTGACATGAACCCCACACTCACATGACACACATGTGCACTCATGCGTTTGGACGCGATGAGGGAAAAAAAACAGGAAATATTTAAATAAATTCAAGAAGAAGGTCAGTTTTAGCCGTGTGCGCCTGTTGTAAAGCGTTTTATTTCATCTACGCACCCTGTAGGGAGCCTTCACAATAAAAAGGACACATTGTCAAATGTTAAAGGACAGAGTGGAAACAAATATATCGACGAAAAATACAAAACAGTCGAGCCAAAACATCAAACGTGGCTCGTCCAGATTGCTGCAATTTGCAGCTTTGTGATTCGCCGCATCCGACTTCGAAATGCGTCCTCAAGGACACGCGATCTGACTTTATGATTTTTTGAAAAACGTGCAAACACATACATATATATATATATATATGTCCTGGCGACAAAAAAATCTCCCTGCAATTGTGTGACATAAGATGAAAGAGAAGCGCACAGGTCTGGATAATCCCTGGTGTGGAAGCTCGTCCTCAGACGACCTCCTCCTCACTCAGCGAGCGATGGCAATCAAGCGCAGCCGCAGCGACTGTCAGCCACGAGTGAAGTTAATCTGAATATACCGCAGACAAAAATAATAGCAATTACGTAACGTCGCCTTTTTTTTCTTTCATGCATTCATCCCTAAAAATGGAAGCCGAACATCTGCTGGGCCATTGTAAGCCCAAAGCCTCTCATAGTAATATTTGCCCGCTTGCACGTCAATCACGTCCAGCCTCCTCTGCGGATACGCGCGCTGTACAGTATGTCGGGTGTAACACGGCGAGGGAGGGAGTCATTCACACCCAGCAAGCTGTCACAGAGTGAAAGTGAGCGATCTCCAGTCCTCTGAGCGGTCAGCCATTTTCCAAGTTGAGGAAAGAAAGAAAAAAGAGAAAAAAACCAAAGCGGCGTCCTCAGTAGGGGGGGGACGGGGGGAGGGCCGCCACGGGAGTGTGTCATATGTACTCGGATACACATGACACAGTGTTGGGGAGTGCTGCTTTCCTTTGTCTCCGAGTTGTTGCGTTTCTTTGCTTTTTTTCCCCCGTCTGAGCGGCGGTGACATTTTCGACTCCAAACACGAGTCGGCTCCTCGATCGCTTTGTCAACGTTCGGTGCGGTTCTCCCCCCGGCTGTCCGGATGCGCTCCTTTTGCCCGCGCACGCGCTGAACGCAGCGCACACACTGACACCATGACCTACTGCTGCAGACCCACTGAACCGGCACGCCGTCACGTCACCTTTTTACAATCAGAACACACACACACACACACAAACGCATGTAAACAGAACTAACAAGCCTGCAGGGACGGCTTCTAGCCACGGACAAAAGATGTGATTAAAAAGTGGGATGACGACACAAAAAAACAAGATCTGGATTCTCTGCGTGCATGTGATCGTACGGAGCCGCCACGTACGTGACAGTGGCGATGAACGACCCAACTGGCTTTGTGTCGGGAACGCCGATCAGACGTCGGCGGTCCGACTGTCCTGCGTGGAGCCGCGCCACGTCCATCTCTCTTCCCACAAGCTCATTTGCGCTCACACAAGTTTTGTCGACCTTGCGTTAGAGGCCGCCCGCCTGCTTCTCCTTCAGCTGCATCTTCACTCAGCAAACTCAAACCAGGACGGCGAAGAGAGAGCGAGAGAGAGAGAGAGAGAGAGCGAGAGAGAGAGAGAGAGAGAGAGAGAGAGAGAGAGAGAGAGAGAGAGAGAGAGAGAGAGAGAGAGAGAGAGAGAGAGACTCTCGGAGAGATTTGAAGTGCGTGACAATGCCAATGAGTTGCAGATTTATAGAAGTCACTCCTCATTATGCGAGTTTGACCGCATGGTGAAAATGCCTGTTTAATGAATCTCCAGATTCCTGCAGGGTGCAGGACGGCAGCAGCAGTGGCATCTGTTTGCCTTTGATACGGCTAAATACGCCTTCAAATCAATGTTGAAAATAGATCCGGAGCGCCAAACTACCTGTCCTTCAGCCGCATAATCACGTCTCATCCCGACAAATGAAAGAATGAGGACAAAACATCAAACAACCCCCCCCCCCCCACCGTTCAGACGCTGCCTGAAAGACCGAGAGCGACTCGAGAGAAGAAGAAGGAGACGTGTGAAGGGTTACGTACTGTAAGAGCGGATGAAGGGAGGGGAGAGCTGCAAATGAAGCCGTGATCACAGGACGCCGACCAATTATAGAAACAGACACCGGCTTCAATGCACTTTTCAGCACAGGGAAGGTTGGGGGACGGACCGCCGGACGGTCAGTCCACACTCTGGTCTGCAGCCGGTGGGGACCTGAAGTGGCCCCGCAAGTAGAGCTACTGTACAGCGGTGCTGCGCGGCGTCCACACCTGTTAAAAACCGCTTTTTGATGCAGTGTTGCCCCCCCCCCCCCACACACACACACACGCACAACCCTGCTCACCGTCCACAGCGGATGAGGGAGGCACCCTGCAGCACACGTGTGCGAGGAAGACGGCGATTTCCTCCTCGGCGGCGCCAAGAAGCCTTCCTATTCAGCGTCGCCTATGAACGCGCGGGAAGACGCACACGCAGGTAAGTATAGGTATAAATGGTGGTGCGCGAAAAGAGAAAGAGGAGGGTTTTCATGAGGTCAAACACAAGTGTACTGAGCTTTCAGTGTCACGCTCTCACCAGTACTTTGTGCTGCTCTCAAGATACGGCATAAAGAGCCCGTGGACACAGGAGAGGGAATTAATAAGAGAAATGTAACATCATAAAAGGGCCACCGATCGCCCCATTCACCCAGCTGATTAGCATCTTGCAGCCTGCGACGCGTTCCGTCAGCGACGTCCTTTTTTTCCCTCTTTTTTTTTTTTTTTACGTCGGATTAATACGCCTCTTTGGCAGCCGCCGCGGCTCCGACTGCACGCAGCCCGCCAGCCTTTTACAGTCTGAGCGAGGTCCCCGTGCCGTCCGTCTATGTGAGCACGTGCGATATTAGTCACCGCGGGTGGACCCTCAGTCACAAATTCCTCATTCATTCATCGAACCTGCACAGAAAAACACAGGGATACTGTAAATGTGGCGGCGTTGCGCCATGTCACCCCACCTCGTCTGGACATCCCAGTCACATGTCCTTCATTCCCACATTCCTCCACTCCCACCCCTCCCCTCCTAATCTCCCCCCCCCCAACCCAACGCCCCAAACGCAGTGTCTGGCGGTGGGTCTGAACCCCTCCATGTCCTGAAAGAAACCCAACGTGCCTCCACGCCGGCCGCCCCTCGATCTCTATTTTCGGGGCGCGGGTCAGACAGACATTCGTCAACGTTGCTAATAAACGCGATGCTTTCCCTTCTGCTGCGCTTTGTGCCTTTCCGCCATGTTGAATCTGTCTTTGCTTTTTTTTTTTTTCTTTTTTGGTAGGTTGTTTTAGGGAAGAGAGATGTGTGAGTGCCCCTCGCAGCTCCCAAGAACCCAACCCGTGCACATCAGAGAAAAACGTCACAAGTTAGGGTCTCAGGGAATGAGAGAGGTACAGATTGGTTTGTGTCAGGTCTTTTTCTTTCTTTTTCGCCCCCCCCCCCCACCTCCCCTCCCTCCGATGCAACACATGGCGGCTCGCCTGCTGCACGGGGTGCTATGGCTGACACCGGAGCAGACAATGGCAGCTTCCTCCTTTCCTGGCTTTGTGCTGCGCTGTATCCTCTCCGGGTTTTTTTTCGCCACAAAGTCGAGTCCCGTCTCGGCCGAGGTGCGATCCGGCGCGCGTTAGCCTTAGCTCCTCCGCGGTAGCCGCACGCAGCACAACGCCATCGGCGGCGGCGGGCTTCTCGGCGCACGAGTCGGATGCCGATACACGTCGTGAATCACGTATCGTGCCACACGCGAAATCTCGGACACAAAAGCTGACCACGGTCTGACTGTGAGTAGACACGCGCGCACACACACACACACACATGCTGCACGCACTGCACTCCGGTTATCACACCCAGACTAACAGCACTTTTCAATCACATGATGCTCATAAGAATGTCTCTGCCTCAGCAGATTTTGGCCTCCCCGTCACCGCCACAGCGCCGACAGACCTGGTGCCATGATTGATCTTGAAATACCCCAGGTCCCCCCCCCCCCCCCCCAAACACATAGCGGTGAAATCCTGCAGCGTGCACGCACACATAGCAGCACCAGTCAGACAACAAGGAGGGCAGCAGAGATCGAAATTGAACATCAAGCGTGTCGGCAAAAAAAAACCCCAACCCATCCCATCCCCGACATAAAATAAGCTCCTTAACACTTCATCCCCTCCACCTCGGCGAGGTCTCCTGACACACCAGTCCTCACGGACCGCACCTGTCAATCACGCTGCTCTGACTTTTTTTGGGAGGGAAGGCTGATTCGTCAGGTGGACGGAATATGAACTGGCTGCCAGCGAGATGGAGAGGCGGAGGGATGGGAGACTGGGAGGAGAGGTGAGGCGAGATGCGAGGAAGGGAGAGAAGGAAAGAGGAGAAAACTCACCCAGCTGACCGAGGTGGCGGAGGCTGCCGCAGTCCTCTGTGTGTGTGTGTGTGTGTGTGTGTGTGTGTGTGTGTGTGTGTGTGTGTGAGTGTGAGTGTGAGTGTGTATGAGAGTGTGTGTGTGTGTGTCTGTGCCGGTCAGCCTAGCAAGAGGAAGAGAGGATGTGGCCAGACGAGAGGAAAAGAGAGAGATCCGCGAGAATAAAAGAACGGTGGTGAGAGAAAGAGAGTGAGAACGGGAGAGAGAGAAACAGAGAGAGAGAGAGAGAGAGAGAAAAGGAGAGCGAGGAATATTTTAGTGCTGCTATCGCAGGCTTTGTTGAATGGATCATTCGGCTAGCACATGAGGCTGCTCTAGCAGATTGCTGCTGTCTAGCCGTCTGCTGCTCAGACATGCAAGACTGTACCATGTGCAGCGAGAGAGAGAGAGAGAGAGAGAGAGAGCGAGAGAGTGAAAGAGAGAGAGAGAGAGAGAGAGCGAAAGAGAGAGAGTGCGATAGCAAGGGAGGGAGGGAGGGAGCGAGAGACAGACAGTGAGGGAGAGAAGAGAGATGAAAGAAGGGGCAGGTGTCAGGTTAAAGGGTTAAAGTAGGTGAAAGAGAAAAATCGTAGCAACAGATTTAGATTTCAAAAAATAAGAAGGAATGCTCATTGCAAATGACACGTCAGGTAATTCTCCACAGGGAAAGGGAGCGACTTTAAAGGCACAAAGCATCAGAAGAAAAAAAATCCGATTTTAAAAAGCACAAGCCGTTTGAAAAAGGCGGTTTTAACGAGCCAAATCCAAAATGATGCAGCGCAGCGGGGTTGAGCAGACAAATGGCATGCACGAGGAGGGAAAAAGAGCAGATCAATGGGCCTGCACCGCTACTGCTCATGCATGCTGACTAGTAAGAGGAGAGCAGCCGCAGACTACAGAGGAACAAGACAGACGGAGAGAACGGCGGCAGCAAAGAGCAGGATGAAATCAGAGCTCACATCTACCACAGAAAACCGAGCGAATTCTCGGAGTCGGACGCAGAAAAACGAGACGGATGCAGACCAACATCCGTGCGACACGTTCGTGCAATTTCCACACACAGTTGAACGGCGGCATTCACCGACAGCGAGACGAACGAGAGCCGCTGCTTCCGTCCGATTGCAAACTTACTGTTAATATCTAAGAAAAAGAAAAAGCACAAGCACCGAAAGCCAAACCAGGGAGAGCAGAGAGTCATAGGGGGAAAAGCGTGGAACGCCTGTTGCTGTCGTCCCTCCGGCTGCAGCTCCTCAGCCCTCTTTCTCCATGTGACACTACTACCCATCTCTCTCTTCCTCGTTCTGTCTGTCTGTCTGTCTGCCTGCCTGACTGCCTGCCTGTCTCCCTCCGTCTGTCTGTCTGTCTCTCGGTCTGTCTGGCTGGCCGGCTCCATCTGTCTCACATTTTCTTTCTACTCCTGCTCGGCGCTTTCGTCTCGCTGTATCACACCTCTCCGTCTGTGTCTGCGCCCCTGTATTTCCTTTTTTCCCCTCCTCTGCCTTTGCATGCTTCATAGATTGCAGGCTGGAGTCCCCGGGGCAGGCAAACTGTAGAGCCTCCGCTTGCCCCCTCTGCCTGTTACACGGAGCGGCGGCGGCGGCCGCGGTGGCACAGTGGGGAAAAGAGAAATAAATATCCTCCATTCATTTCCTCCTACAGCTAAAATTAGTCACACTCTGAAGGCCTGCTGTATATGCAGAGAAGGAGAGATAAGGAAAGGTAGAGCAAGGAGGGAGAAAGTGTTAAAAGAGAGCGAGAGCACACGGGAGCCGAGGGAAAAGGAAGAAAGAGAGACGGCAGAGATCTTTTTGTCTTACAATGTTTGTGTCAAAGCTCCTTTTCATTTGGGGGGGGGGGAAGAAAGAAAGAAAGAAAGAAAAAAAAATCCTCCTCCGGTCGGCAAGTCCAGTATTCTGTTCCTGTGTCTCTCGCCCTCTGTGTGTGTGAGAGTGACGGGGTATTACAGCGTGCGTTTCAGGGAGAGGGTGGGAACAAGAGAAAAAGGAGGGAGCAGGGGAGAGAGAGCGGTAAAGGAAATGTAACTGGAAGCCCGCCACTGTGGCTGACTTATATTTTATCAGTATTAGTCACTGTAAAGCTGCAGTAAAAAAAAAAAACAACAAAAAAACAAAACAAGCCCAGAAAAAAAAACAACAGCCCGACGGAAAGCCGGCGAGAGACAAGACGGTCGGAAAGGGAGACAAATGGGGAGGGGGAGAGGAGGGGGAAAGGAGGGGGTGGGGGGCAGAGAGGGAATTACCGGAACACGGTTCCTCAACAACACACAATAGGCAGAGATCGGTGACAGCAGGAAAATGGCCTGTGTGGTCCGACACTGTCCGCCTCTGTCCCTCCGCTGCTGAATGATTCATGGGAGAGCAGCTTTTTCCCCCTTTGATTCCTGCAGATTAATAGCAACTAACCAGCCGATAGCTTTCACTCCTTACTGTAATCTTCACTCTCCTCCTCTGGACAGTGATCTTATTAACGACTCGTCATTTTCAATTTCACTTCTGCACTTTCCTCCTTCTTCTTCTTTTCCTCCCAACATTTCTGGGTCACAGAAACCACATGCTGTAAAACACTCCATGCACTTTATTTTCCACTTCCCCTCTCCCTCCACACACACACGCACACACACACACACAGAGCTAAAATAGACTATTTATAGACATTTTCAATGGAGACAAAAATCTACTCTTATATTTCACGAGGAGGTTGTGTGTGTGTGTGTGTGTGTTGGGTGGGGGGGGTTCACTAGGGGGAAAAGAGCTCCTGTGTGCCTCCTGCTGTATACTGTAACACACTACTCCAAGCCCACAACCAAACAACTGGAACACAATGAGCTGCAAATAAAAAACGGTTTGCTTTCACTCAGGCAAAAACAACCAAAGCCGAGTAATTACGTTCAGAGAGGAGAAGACAAAAAGCCGACTCAGACCGAATCTACTGTAACCCAACGCTCTCGCTCTCCCTCTGTCTCTCTCTCTCTCGCTCGCTCTCTCTAAAAAGCTGCCCCGTACCAAGGGCCCCTTCTCCATTCTGGCCCACAGAGCTCCTTACCCCACCTCTATCGAACCCGGTGGCCTTGGGACAGAGAGCAAAGAGTTTAAGTGGAAACAGTCTTTCATCACCATGACACTCCCAGCTCCACACATCTGCACACAGCAGCGTGCCGCACTACTGGGATACGGCGGCTCCCTGACAGGGCTGCATCCAGCCTCGTGGTTTATTTATTGGTTTTGTTCCGACTGAAAACTGTGCAGGAGACGCACTTTTATGTGGCAGTAAAGAATAAAGACGAAGAGGGGGTAATTAATTTCGCGACTGCGCTTTGTGTCATTAAAAATAATTTACAACAAACAGCTCAAAATGACCCACATTACCAAACTTGTACAAATTATACGACTTGTTGGAGGGGGGGGGGCAACAACCAAAGCAGCACTTTTTAAACACTGATCGCCGTCTGTTTGACGTACTTAACAGGATTGTTTATTCAAAAGCAGCGACTGCTGATAGTCCAACACCTCCAAGTAGGAGAGTAAAAATCTGCGGTGGTAAACTATGCAGCTGAATGCAGTACACTTGGAAAGTCACGTGGAACACAGAACACAACGCGAATCTGAGTGCATCCCAAAGGAAGCGACAGATGATTGTATTTTACGTCGCTGCTGTCAGGACCTCCGAAGATTTGAGGGCTCTGCGGTTTTTGGGGGGTTTGAAGCAGTGAAAGTTGTTCCTGGCTGTTTTGATCACAGCAGCGACTTTACCGCACAGCTGCACGGAGGAAATAAGTCGCTTTGGTTAAGTGAAACTCAACTTTGTACATCATTGGTTCGCCACGACCGTGTTCTTCCCCCTGCGGCCGTATTGGCGCTTCCCTTCAGCGGCGTCTCTTTCATTAGAGCGTCCCACAAACCTCGCCGGAGCTGCGCGATCGTTTGTGCTCCTCCAGCAACCCCTAAACTTCCAGAAACTTATTGTCCTCGCTTGCGCGATTCGTTTGAGCTGCTGTGGCCGAGAGCCGCCGGAGCGCGAGCGGCTGTTTGCTCGCTGCGTTAATCTTCAAGAGACGCATTTCACGTCCCAAGTTGAACCTGCGAGAGACAAGGCGGGATTTGCATTTTAGGTCCATATCCACTTGAGGTGAGAGACGTGACGTTTTGCCAGCGGGTGGGGCGTGCAGGATGCATGGCGTGTCCTCAGGGAAAGCTAGGAGGCTGTACAGTTATCTCCTGTGGTGTCACTCTCAACTATACAACCTACTACCTCAACCTGCGGAGCACGAGGACGCCGCGGCACCGTCCGTTTGGAATGGGCGGAAACCGGCGGAAAACGCAGAAATTTACAGTGTGTTGAAAATCAAAAAAACTTTTCCACGACGTTCAGAGAAAAACTAACAGAGGGAAAATAAAATAATAAACACATGGAAATGATCGTAATCCAGCGTCAACATCTGCGTCTGCGTGCAGTTTTTTTTTGCCACAGCGCTGAGAGGTGATTTCCTGTGTAGCAACACCGTCTCCAGCAATATCACAGAGCGCCAGCGTCACGTAGCCCTGCCCACCAGCTCTGGGTGGGGTCACTGCGTAAAGGCACGTGAGGCAACTTTGCTCGACAACATCCTGTATCCCCCGGATTCAAGGTCAAAAGGGGTCAATGCAGCGGAACAGTGGGGGAGCCACTCCAGTGTCCCCGGACGGAGTCGCTCGCTGTCGTCGCCGCCGCATCCGCCGCCGCCGCGTTGGCCAGGGAGACACATACCTATAGATACGAGCTTGTGCAGCTAGTCACCACAAGTTCGGATCTACGGGTTTGTGGCAGCTGGCGCCGCCTCGGCTCGGGGGCCGAGAAGAAACGCGCAAAAAGTCCAAAGTGGAAGCTTTTCAGACACACCACTGCTCTCGTTGGCCGTTCAAACAAACACACAATGGACCAAAGTGTGATGCTGTCTGGTGGCAAGATTTAGGAGTTCAGTCCGTTTCCGCCTTTGTGATAATTCGGGAATAAACTCTTTTTTCTGTCAGTGACCAGAACACAGAGTGAAACAGGGATCCTTTCATACATTCAGTAGTTTCAATTTATTTCCATCATTACTGTGTGGCCATTAAGATATACGTCCCTCTCAGGCATGCAGTAGAGACCCCCCTTAAAATTAGGACTGAATAGGCCACATGACTGTGTGATGGACGTGATGTGTGCCTACATTCTTCTGAGGTCACTGTTCAATTTTTTTTTTTCTTAAACGGCAGAGAAGAAAAATCCTGGATGCTGTTCCAGACGTGGGGCTAAAAAATGCAGAGAGGCCAGTGCTGATGACACATTTACAGGGCGAAAAATTATGTTTACGCTGCACAAAAATAACATTTGAAGCTGCAGGAAATTTGAAGAAATCCCACTGTGTGGGTGAAACGTCTCGAGACCGTCACAAGACTCTGTATTATCAGCAAAACACAAGAAGCATCACCGGAAAGAAAGAAGCAAAGCCGAATGTAATCACACAACTGGCTCCCCGGTGAAATATTCAAACTATAAAAACACATCAAACTGCAGCGGCGCAAGACAAAATAAAACACCAGTTGTAACTTTAAACATATAGAACCGGTACCTTGTAAACACCCGGGCGAAAACACACTAAATCAGCATCTTCGTGATGTGTTTTTTTGGACCTTCATGAACTCAGGTAAATAAACAGGAAAGAAAACAGCACCCGAAAAAACCAACGATGCATCGTGGAGGGGAAAAAAAAAAAAAAATCCTAATCCAATCGGCGTCACGTTGTGCAGGTGAGAAGCGACTGAACCACTCGAACAGGGAGACGAGCAGAAGTGCTACAAAAATCGCTGACATACCAGCAGGGCTCAGGCTGGACCCGGAGCTCAGACGTCCTCTGGCAGCAGATGGAGTCAGGCTGGGGGGGGGGAGCGGGGTGGGGGGGGTGGGGGAGACGCGCAGGCCGGCGCCTCAGCCCGAACCGAGAGAAACCTGCGGATACAGACGCGCAAGTCATCACAAAGTGGCTGAAAACACAACAGCAAGTCCAACACTCACTGAGGAGATCCCCCCCCCTCCACACACACCCCCCCCCTCCTCCTCGTCTACACATATCCCCCCAGAAGCACACACTCACAGACACGTGGTGGATGTGGGCACAACCTGAAAACACGCACGCACGAAACAAAAAAAAAAAACCAAAACCCCGAAAAAAGAGTAAAACCTACGAGCGGCGCAACAGCGCTTCAGCGCCACTTTCTTTTTTCGGTGGGTTGTTTTCAAAAGAAAATAAAAAAACCAAAAAAAATAAATAAATAAATCGCTCAATAACAGCGGAAAGTAAGAAGATAACATTCCCCTCGTTCTCTCCCTGTTCCGCCCTCATAACCCGCTGTCCGGTTCACCATTTTTCCGGGGTACAAAAACCTCAAATCGGCTTTAGAAAAAAACAAAAAAAAAAAGGTACGGCAAGAGAGAAACGGCAAAAGGTTGAATGCGGTGAGATGTGGATGAGGAGGAGTCGCAGCGCGGAGCTGGCTACAGAGAAAGTGGAATTTGTGACAGAGCAAAGGAAAGGGTGGTGTTTTCTTTTTTTTTTTCTCTCTCTCTCTCTCTCTCTCTTTTTTTTTGGTGCTTCATTCTGCTTGGCTTTTTTGGATCCCAGCAGGATCCTTGGCTGCAGCTCTGTCTCTTCGTAGTGCTGCCAAAAAATTTGGACATATCCCTTTGTCTTAAACTCTGTTACATAAAAACCAAATTGAGAGATGAGAAAAGATATAAGTTTAAAAAAAAAAAAAAAAGAGCGAGAGAGAGCGAGAGAGAGAGACGGGCGGCAACGGAGCGGCCGGCACAAAACTACGGCACAAGTTATTCAAGGGAAGAAAAAAAAAAAAAGGGGAGCAGCATGAGTGAAAGTGCTCGGCGGCAGAGAGGAGAGAGGCTTAGCAGCTGAATGAGAGGGAGACGAAAAAAAAAAGAAATTCATTAAAAAAAAAAGGTCAAGATGGGAGACGGGTTTTTTTTTTCGCGTCTGAAATTTTTTTTTCTCCCCCTGCAAACATATTATCTCCCAAGAGCAAGCTGCAAAGTGTGTCTTCTCTGCTGCTACAACACAGCAGCCGAAGCCTTTCCAAAGCTTTGCCACGTAGTGAGAGAGGAAGAGAGAGAGGGAGGGAGAGAGAGAGAGAGAGAGAAAGCGGCCACTTTCTCCTCTCTCCAAAATGGCTGAGGGCCGGGAGAAAGCAGCAGCAACAGCAGCAACAGCAGCGGCGGCAGCAGCAGGAGCAGCAGGAGCAGCAGGAGCGAGGAGGAGGAGGAGAGGTGCTCCCCGTCCCGCTCAGGGGAGGGCTGGGGAGGCTCGGCGGCGAGCATCTCTCCCTCGCGTCCCTCTCCTCACCCGTGCCCTTTGTCCCATTAGCCGTCTTTCAGGCTGGACGAATGGCGTACAGCTGTGTTGTCAGTCCATAAGAAACTCGGGCTTGGCCCACCGTGCAGGGTGGGGTGGGGGGGCGGGGGGTGGGGGGCAGCTACAACTGTGACAGCGCGGGGCTCATGTGGCTCATTGTGCGTCTCCCGCACGCTTCACATCATGATGCTCGGCTCCGTGGTCTGTGGTAGCGAGCTGCCCGCTCGACGATCCGCGGTTTGTGCTCGCTTTTTCATGCCTGATCGCAGAATGGCTTGTATTTCGCAGCAGAAAAATAAAAGGTGCTGGAAATCCTAAAAGAAACTCTCGCGCTTTACCGTAGATTTGAATTTCCAGGTTAGCGGCGTTTCCGATTTCCAAGCTTCCTGTTTATTTGTTGCGAGTTCATTTGTTAGTACATAATGTCCTCATTCAGATGTTTTTAGCGCTTGCACGTGGTCCCGAATTTTTACATTTCAAGAGAGCGTTTCTCAAGAAGACGAACGTTCATGAATGGACTCGCGTTGTGTTTTCTTCTTCTGTGCATCTGCATCTATTTGCACTCGTCCGTGTCATCACACCAGCGAGGTACGTCACAGGATAGCTCGACGAGCGCAATCAATTGCTACCCATCCCCGTGTTTCTGCCCGACTATCGCCAGGCTTTTATCAACGGGCGCCGACGCCGCTCACGCTGCAGAGACGTCTGAAAGGCTCCATAAGCTTCAACAACGAGTCGGCGAGCGAATGAAATTAAAGCTTCCAAAAGTAACGGCGAGGGGAAAAAGAGAGAAACATTATTGAATACGGACAAACAAGAAACAAGCAGATTTCCTCTTTAGCCAGCGGCACTTTTTAAACCCAATGAATAAATGAATGATTATAACCTAAAAACGGCCTTTTATCTGCAATTTTGTGTCAGCATGAAAATGGCAATTTTGCACTTTACATTTTGACGGAAAAACTCCTCTTAAATGAAGGGAAAATGAACGTCCTTGTTAATTGACCTGAACCATCAGTTTTAAACGGCGGGGAGGGTCTCCCCCACTTCCCCCTTCAAGGAGGAACCGATAATTGTCCCCTACCCCTAAAAATATGTCATAATATCCTTTGTGGACTCTGCCAGAAACTGCTTTCTTCTCGTTATTGTCTCGTTGAGTTTCCACCCTTGAGTACTGAAGCTTCCTTGAGCAAGCTCTGAAAGTCCCAACAGGACGTTGCCCAATCCCACCCCGACGTCGGCCCGCCGAGGAATTAACTCCAACGCAGACGGCCTTTAAAAAACGAGGCGGCGCGGGCACGTTGGCCCGACGCGTCGCGGCTTGTTAGTGTCATGAAAAAAGCATGAGCGCGGGGGTCCAGGATGTGAGGTGCCCTGCGTGCGAGTTTTGCCACAGCATGCCAATGGGCTGCTGTCTGCTCCACGGTCACCACTTGAATCTAAATGAACAGATTTGACTTTCAGGATATTGCCAAGAAGCCTGTCACAGTGCCGACACCGAGAAGGGCCTCTCCAAAAAACAGAAGGTTGGAGGAAAAACAGGGCGAGCGACATGGGCATAACCCCAAACCTCTAACAAGGTAACCCCTTAAAGCCACTCTCAGAGCCTGGGAAAGTGGGGAGGAGAAAGAGCGCTGCCAACAAAAGGCAGAAAACACACACACACACACACACACACGGACGCAGACGCGCGCGCACGCACACACGTGCACGCACGCTCCTGCAGTTTTTAATAGAGCAGCATTATGTCAGAAAAACGAAGAAAAAACCCAAAACGCGCCACTTGACTGCTGTGGTTACATTACGGGACCCGTTCGTAATGAGGTTACACGTTGTGACTCCTGGCCGACCTGCAGCCTCCGTCCAGCACTGGTCCATAACAGTGAGCCGCTTCCAAACACGACCCCGTTCTCAATGTTTCTTTCCTTTATTTTTTGCGGATTTGCCTTTTTTTTAAAACCGATCCCAAAACAATGCCGACAAACGACGACATCACCCCAGCACATCCCGAGGACTCCCGACTGAACCTCACCTGGTTTTTCCCTTCCTGAGACGATGGCTTCACAGTTTCGCACGAGTCGATTCTCATCACTGAACGACCGTGCGGCTTCATAAAAGCCACTTTAAATGCCTTCACACCGCCGTAACACAATGTTTATTTCCCCCCTCTGTTCATTCACAAATGATGGACCCCTGAGATGCTTTTTGCCCCTCGTTTTCAGGTCCTCATAATGAAGTGGCCTGATTTTAATCACAGCTGCAATTTTATTCTGGAAAGGCAAGAAACCGAGCAATAAAGCTGCGACTGCAGAAGCACCCGATCAGTTGTCTCACTGACACCGATGAAATCGTACCAACACGTGCGCTTTATCGCCAAAAAAAGAGAGAGAGAGAGAGAGAGAGAGAGAGAAAAACATGCAGCTTCACTTCCGACTTCTGCTCGGTGACACGAGTCGGCGTCTGTGTCTGTGCAGCCGGAAGTTTGCACAGAAACCCGGCCCGTCCCCGTTCAGGCTCGTCGCCGTACCGAGTGACTTCTTGGCAGCTGCAAATTCCCCAAACCCGCGGCGATGCCAGACGTGCTCCTCGTCTATTGACATTTCCAATAAAAGCAGCAACCCGTTCCCGGGTACCTTCATGCAAAAAAAAAAAAAAAAAAGAGAAAAAAAAAATCATCTGGCCTCCCGGGGGGACGGGCCCTGCAAATGGCTGATTTTAATTGTTTGGCCACAGCAGTCACAACATGAATCAACCGCCCGCAGTCCGGTCTGTCTGCTGCGCCGTCTGAGGAACTTGCACAAATAACACAAACCAACAGTAACACCTGTCAGATACACCGGCGCCGAGACTGGAGAATAATAGCGAAACTTGGTGCAGGGACGAGGTCCAACACAAACAGGGAAGTTGTTTCCTCGCTGCGACATGAACACAATTACACAAAAGGATGTAATACAGAGAAATCCAGTGAAGGAAACACAATAAAAAAAATAAAATAAAAAACGTTCAGTGCTCAGAAAAAAAATGATCAGAAACGCGGCTTCTATCTTTAGCATCGTATATCTTTTCCTTGGAAATCTGAATGGTTGCACTCGAAGCTGCCGGAGCACTTTTGTCCAACCAAAAGGCTGCTTTCTTTTCTCAACCCGACGACCAAAACATACGGACATTAAACGGGCCCATCTGCACTTCACGGGGACTCTTTCTGAGACGAAGTAGTTTGCAGTATGGCATCGTAAAAAAACAACAACAACAAAAAATACGTATTGACTACAGGTGTGTGGAGCGTCTTTTTAGTGTGTCTGGAGCAGCCGCCCAAAAAAGAAAATGCAATGCCAGTCTGACAATGTGTCCAATTAATCTGCAGCCAAAGTGTCCGAGTGCTTGGGCGCGGGTGGTAAAACACAGCTGATTAACCCCGCCGAAACATGCTGCGTCCGGTCTGTGCCGCATGGCGCCGGCGGTGGACCTGACGGAGGAGTCCGGCATATTTCAGCCGCCTGCGAGGGGGGGGGGGGGGCACTCCCACATTCAGCCCCCGTGCAGCAGAGTGACTGTGTAAAAAGCTCCACCGCGCTGTGCAATCAGACAAGAAAGCGGGATGAAACAGCAGCGGGAGGCGGCGGGCGAATTTATTACTGTACGTTTTTTCGCTCGCTCTCATACATCTTTCGCTTCTTGATGTTTCAGTCCATTTTTATCTCCTTCCCCCTCTTTCATCTCGCCCATCTCTTGCAGTTGCTTGTCCCTCACTGTTCCCTCCTCCTGCACCCCCCCCCCCATCAAATATTCTGCTCACGCACAACTGCGGCACCCTTTCTCCAGTCCTCCCCATTAATCCACACCACAGACATCTTGGCCCACTGTCTCGTCTCTCTTGTCAACGTGCACTCCCAACGTCTCGCAGTCTGGGGCCGTCTCAGCCGGCAGCGCCCGGGCGTTTTTTTCGCGGGGGCCACGAGGCCTCCCCAACGCGCGCCTTTAACTGTACAGACAGTCTGTGCCGTCCAGACAGCAGTACATCACACGCTCCCTCCCTCCAAACACCACTCATTAGGAAACATAAGACAGCCTCTTAATGAAAGCAAAGGTCACATCAGGATAGGCTGTGCTCCAAAACGCGACGCACACACACACACACACACGCACGCACGCACACAACACACACGCTCACACACAGACGGTGTCTACTCAGTATCTTCACGGGGCTTCACATTCGCTTTCACCTTCGTTGAAATATCAGCACCAAACGACGTCATGCAGCAGCCCGCCTGGCCGCGTCTGGCCCGACGCGCGACTGGATCTGCCCCGTTTCAACCAGGTTCAGCCAGTTTGAGGACGGGAAACAAACCAGATCATTGTGAGTTCAGTCCGTTCAAACAAACGCCGCCCGCCCCGAATACTTCCAAACTGAGAGCAAGACAAAACAAAACAAAACAAAAAAAAGGTCCTCCTTTCTGCCCCGGAGAAGCCCATTTGTTTTACTGGTATTGTTGGTGGAAACGCGAGTCACACAATACGGTCAGGAATCATCGCCGACAGACCAGGTCGGAAGTTTCTCCTCTGACTTCTGAATCGACGACACAAAGACAAACGTCGACAGTTTCTTTCCCGTCGGAAGATTTGGATAGAACTTTCCGGGCTGTTGCGAGCGTGGCTGCGCTGCATTGCAGTGTTTGACAACATGCTGGCAGTAAACTGTATTCATCAGATAATGTACAAATGGAAAAAAACAAACTAGCCATTATGGCTCTCTGCTTCCAGGAGGGAGTTTAAAAAAAAAAAGAAGGGGGGGGAGCGAGTACAATGACATAGCAGGGGTAGGGCTGTAAAAAAAAAGGGGGGAAAAAGATCTAATTACTGTATTAATTACTTAATTTCTATTCATCTGCAGGATCCATTGGCTTGTACTAATCACTTTAAGAATGCAGCCAAATGCACAATATTAACACATCTTCCGTGACAGGGGGAAGAGTGCGGGGCTCTGGAAGGGGAGGGAGGGAGGAGGCGAGGGGAGGGAGGGAGGGAGGGAGGGAGGGGGGGGGGTAAAGAAACGTGGAGATTTACGGGGAAATTAAAGCAACCAGTGCCATCGGCCTCGCAAAGGAAGCAGCTCGGCGCGCACATCAAGGAAGAAGCTCAAGGAGTCCAATCCCCCCCCTCCCCCACCCCCCCTTTCTTTGTGAAGAGCCCTCGTTCCTTCCTCAAATGCCCACTTTTATCTGGCAGCGCACGCAGGCAAAATGCAGGTGGACAGTCGCAGTATTTAATGTGAGAAAGAAAAAAAAAGACAACCCGGGGTAGATCTGGAGTTTTGCCCCTCCGTCTTGCCCCTTTTTCCTCAAACGAAGGGCCCCCAGGGTTAGATTTTTACAGCGGAGCTTCGAAAATCGTCCACGGCGCCTCATCAGCCACCCTCCTCTTTCGCCGTTTCTTTCTTCCTCCCACCCTTCCACTCCTGCCGTTTCAGACCCTTATTTCCCTGCCCTCCTCCTACCCCCCCACCCCCACCCATCACCCCCCCCCTTCCCCTCCCTCCCTCCCCTCCCTCTCATTCATTCAGTTTAATTTTGAACTCTGCACTGGTAGACAGGCAAAGAGGGTAGCTCCATGGTTACCTGGCACCAGGCCATCTCATTACACTGCCAATTGATTCTGGCCTGCCGCCATGTCCGCTGCCTACCTCCCCCACAGCCCGCACCGTCTCTGCACCCCAGACTGTCTGCAGCAGAGGAGATTTCGGAACACACAGGACGGAGAGAGGCGGGCAGCTTCACTTACGTGCATCAAACTTCGCTGGCAGACATGCACCGCTGCACACGAGACGGACGCAAACAAATAAATTCGATACCGACTCGTGAAAAAAAACAACAACAAAAAAAACCCAACACAGACATGAAAGGCTTTGTTCAAGTGGAAAACGTGTATATTCAACTACAATACAGCTCCAGCCCTTCACGCTGCTCTGTATGAGTCTACACAGCCAGAAAATCAAATTCTTCCACCTGCTTTATGACAAATTTGGGGGATTTCTTTTGTTTTTTTTACAGATATAAATTTAATAAGAAAAAATTATCAATTCAGCCGCGATTTAATGCGAGATACCGGAGATTGGAGCAGAATATTAAAATCACTTGCAGGAAAAAAGATAAAATAGTTGCAAGAAAAACAGATTGTCCTGCAACAGTTTTGTCTGACACCTCTGTGGCCCGACTCTCCGCTGAATTATCAATAATATTCAGTAACGAGAAAGAAATTTTTTGGCTTAATGTCCAACTGTGCGCAAGAGGATGTCGGTGAAAATCCCGAAGAGAAGTTGGCTGAGATCAAACACGGTGTTGAAAACTTCATTTTCGAATAGGTTCAAAGGCGCAAAACATGAAAAACAGGAAAAGTTTCCTAAAGTACTGATACTCAGTTATCATAACAGCAAACGTGACATAATAGATGTTAAACATAAAAAACAAAGATCGAAAAAATAAATGATGATGGTGATGAAAAATCAGATCTGGGTCTGAATTTGAAGGCAGCCACTAATTTAGAAAAGTCACGACAAAATCACCAAAAGTCTAAAATATTGAAATGAGACTTACACACAAATTAAAGTGAAACATCTAACTTAAATTTGCAACAAGTTAATCACATGACTGGATATGTAAAAAGAGTAAAAGCAGAAATGTGTCTGTAAACAAAAATCTGATAAGTGTTTCTTGGATATAAAATCATCCAAAAAATTCTCCGCTTCGATTTTTATCAAGATTTAACGATCGATGCGGTTAGTAGGGGTCTCGATGCGACGGGTCAATATCTGATCATCAGGATCTTGTATTCGTCCTTCATTCATGAATACAAGTATAAATGTATGTTTATTTGGACTGAACAGTCTGAACTTTTAGATGCTTTATCATTTTGATCGGTGAAAACAAAAAAAGCTTCACCAAACCAGAACTCACAGAGACGGACTTACAGATCATAAACATCCGAGTTGATCTCTTTTCCTTTTTCTGATTCTGCTTTTCACGCAATAAACCGAGTCTCCTGCAGGATTTCCTCCTCCTCCCAGAGTGCCGTCCGTCTTTGTTCTGCTACTTTCAGACCCAGGATCAGTTACTTCAAATCGTCTCCACTCCCAACGGTGGCGCCAAGAGAGACATTTTTCACGAAAACTCACATCTGGAATCGCACAAACTTCCACAAGCACAAATACAACAACGTGTTGACAGGCCCAAACCCAGAGGTGGGGGGACGGGGACGGGGGACGGGGAGTAACCGCGTCGCTCCGAGGGACACTCAGCGGGTCCCGCCGGCGGCGGCGGCACTTTGACACCGGTGCCACTTCTCACACAACAATGTCAAATATTGCTGGAACCGACTGTTATTAAAGCGGCGTCCGGCAACAGGCAGCACTTGTCTGACCCAGGAGTTAAGAGCTGGACTCCCAGCCCGATATGACACACACTGACCTACATTTCGGAGCCTTTGCAGGCCAAACCGCCTCCTTATAGGGTGATGCTAAGATGCTAAGTATCTGCCTGAAATAATTTGGTCGCAGCTCGGCGCCAAAGGAGTCGGGATCGATGTGGAGCGACTCCTCCTGCCCAGAGAGGCTGTTCTCGCCGCTCAGCCCTCATCCCACACAGCATCTGTCTGGAGGTGTGACTCAGACGTCGCCCGCCACTCCTTCTGCCACCGCCGGCAGATGCCAGGGTCACAAACTCTGGCTCCCCGGGGACGCGAGGGGATAAGGAGTCAAAAGGGCTCATAAAAGGCGGATGACAGCACGTCTACTGCGCCTCCGATGCTCCCTCTATTCAAGTCAGGCGTTCGTGTGCCCGGCGAGGGTGCAACAAGACTTCCTTGTAAGGTTTCCGAGGTTACGGTTGGCGTGGCCAACCCCGAGTGACGGACCAGTGACTGGAATCGGAATTTCTCTGCTCGGCGTCACTCAAATTGAGGCGATTCGTCACTAAAGCTGAGGAGCAGTTGTCGTACCGTGAGCAGGTATCCAACACGCTCGGTGTTCACGGGAGTCTCAGCAGAGATGCAGCTGCTCACAAGAGGATTTGGTGGACCCCGAGTTCACCCCGGCATCCAGCTGTGCTCCCCAACTCGCTTCCCCTTCTCCTTCTGGTGAACGCCTCGTCTCTTTTTTACTCCCCGTTACTCCAAAATAAACACTTTCTTCTATTCGCCTTGTTTTTTCTTCCTGCCTTAGCTTAAGGCAGGAATATAAAGATGTAGCACAGCATCAATTACTTCACGATAAACACACCAAAAACATGGTGTGGAAAAACTTCGAAGGCAAACACTCGCACACACACCCAGTATATAATACTCTGACAGATGTATTAACATCTCCGGCTAATTGCAGTATGCTTCATTCACTCAAAAAAAGTCGGCCAAATCTAATCAGTGCGAGTGCAGCCAAAACATCTGCAAATCAAGCCCAATCAAAAGGTGCTCTCCTCTTCATTCTAGTAGATTTACACACTTCATTTGTAATTCAGCCTTCAGAAGTGATTTAACCGTTTCCTGCAGCGAGGAAAGCACAGTGGCCACAAAAACACGTCCTTACTTACTTTATGAAGATGAACCAAAGTCAGCACATGTGAGCCGCGCACCTTGTTTTTCTCGGCGCACGCCGGGATTTGTCCAAACGAGAGAAAAAGGATCCACTGATCAGTCGATAAAGAAACTTCCGAGTTCACCACCGAAACGCCACCCGACACTTAATCTGTGTGAACGGCGGAAGGAGCAGCTGCATCGGTTAACACGAGATTGTACGTCTTAATTTTTGTGTGGCTTCTGTGACCTCGGAGGCTTTTTTCTCTTTTTCTTACTGCGGCCACAAACACTTTTGTCATTTCATGCCCCACAAACGTGTCACCTGCTCGCAAAATGGGAGCAACACCGGCAGGACGCTTTTCGAACCAACTGGCTGCACTTCACAGTTCAGCGATGCCTCCACTTGTGCCGGCCGGCTCTTGTTGCAACTATCCACCTTGTTTTTTCCCCCCACTTTTCCCAGCTTCGGCTGGCAAACGCAGATCAGTGTGCAGGCAGATGAAATCTATTGCCGCTCACTTTGCAGTAAATCTGATTTGTGTGGGCAAACGAGCAGGAAGCATTACAAAAATATAAACATGTCTCTTATGTAGCCGGCCGTATCTGCAGTTACCGTATGAATCATCGCCTTCACTGAGAAATCAATGATGCCGGCTGCAGCCTTAATTCAGCGGTTTGACTTTAAATGAAACTCCATCAGCCTGCGCTCGGCTCCTCGGCTCCTGCGTGCCCGTAAAGTTGTGACTTTGTGCCTTCAGGACATCACTTTCATCCTCACAGGTCCCACTCGGTCATCCACTTGATTGTCATAAACAAGTGCTCTAATAAAGCTGCCGCTGACAGCTGACAAGAAGGAAATGACAGAAAGGTTCACCTGGAACTCTCTCCTAAATATCTGACTTCACTATTCGTTCGTTATTCTTTATTTCAGGTTGGATCACAAAAGCCGGAGCTCCTGCTCACTGACGTGACTTCAGAAAAAAAACCCAAAACGCCTTTTTCAAATGTTCACGGTCATCGTGAAAAAGGCTCCAGAAACTTTGGAAAAAACAGCTTTTAATAAACATGTCAATATGTTTCTAACATTAACCAAATAAAAAAGAAATGTGGCGAATCAAAACTCGGCATTAGGGATGATTTGTTGTTTGCCCAAAGCAACTTTTTGTTCTGAAGTCCAGCAAATTTCAAAAGAAAGGTTGTGGACCCCCCCCCCCCTTTCAATCTTTGATTTGCCAAAACATTTTAGTGAAGTCAAACAACAAGAGAAACACTCAGCCACACACAGAAGCACAGGCCTTCAAAATAAAAGCCCTACGCATGTTCCAAGGTTCCACGAGAAATGTCTTATTCTGGATTTCCTAGAAATTCACAATTCTTATTTTGAGAACTGCACAGCAGGAGAAGCCAGACTCCCTTCTCTGACCCCCGGCGGCCCTTTCAAGGGGGACCCGGACCCCAGGTTGAAGACCAGTGCTGTATTTAACACCAGCGTGTCGGCGGTATTTTTCCAGTCTATCGCCACACAGAAACTGAGCGGCAACGATGCCTACTGCGCGCGTCCACGCCCGTTCACTTGTTACTGATGACTGTGTTAATGCTGACATCAAATAAGGGAGGAAGAAAAAAAAATCGCCAACGAGATTTTTCAGAGCGAGTCCGTCTCTTGGAAAGACGAAAGGATTAGCGGTGGGCCTCCCTGCTTTGGGGCCCCTTTCCTGTACATGCACACGGGTTGTTTAAGGACACAGTGAACCAGGCTACCCGATCTAGAGAAGAAGGGGCCAGGCAGGGGGAACAGTGACGGGACGGCCAAGTGGAATAAACTCTCATGGAATCCTAAGAGCTCGCGCTGCCGGCTTAACGCGAGAGGGAGCCGAGAGAGCCGGCGGAGGCCGGGGATTGGCTGGTGCGGAGAGAGAGGGGCGGAGCCCCCCGTCCCCAGGAGGAGAGCAGGCTGGATTTATGGACTCCGCCGGCAGTCGGGGGGGGAGAAAAAAAAAGAAAGAGGAAAGAAAAAGGACAATGAGCGCGAGGCGTGCAAGTGTCTCCCGATGTGACAGTTTCTTCAAGTAAAGTTACAGTACAGACGAGGGAGCCACTGTAAAACATCGCCAATACAACCATTGAGGGAGGAATTTGTGACATTTTCGGAGATGAATGTCCCCCCAGATTTTGCTCAAACAAATCTGCACACTGCACCTCAGAGTAGATTTGATTTGGTCCCCTCACAGATGACAGCCCATCACACCTGCATTCTTGGGAGAATGGGAGCTGCCACACAGGCATTCTCCGTGCTGCCCCCTCCTGCCCCCTTCTCCATTTTCGCTCCCCTTGTTACCTTGTCCCCCCCCCCACCCTCTCCTGCGTTCCTCTCCTTCTGTTGCTCCCCTTTTTTTTTTCTGTGTGTGAGTGTGTCTGGGTCCTGCTGGAGAGGCTTTGTCTGTGAACACTGGAGCCCGGGCTGGCCCACGGGGGCCCGATCCATGAATACCCACACTGTGAGAGCCGCTCTTTCACTTCACACCACTTTCTCTACTGGAATGCCTGAGCAGTGAGGTAAGAAACGCGCACGCGCCGTCATGTGCGCGCACACGCACGCACAAACACACACACACACACACGGACACGCGCGCGCACATTTTCTCACTTTCTCGGCCTAACACGCATGCACACATACACCATACGCGACACACAAACTGAGTGAGTCATGCAGTGATGAAAAGCCAGTGTTTTGTGTGTGAACCCTCTCACCCTGGACTAACATCCTGAGAGCCTTTCTCCTCCATCAGTCCCTGCCAAGCTCTCCCTCTAATTAAAGACCACTGGGTCCAATAGCAGCGGCCCGGCTCTCCCCGGACCGTGCCCCCTTCCCCGGCTCACAGAGGTCCCGCGCAGACTGTACGTGGAATGTGAATGACTGTGGTGATTAACAACTTCTCAGGATTTTCTAATTCCCCCCGTCCCCCCCGTCCCCCACCAACGGCGCGCCGGGCCGCGAGACTCGCGCCAGCTCGGTGTACAGAAGAGCGACGGCGGACCTCAGCTGACGGGAGATCGTCTGCGTTTCAAAAAGACAATCAAGTCGTTTGATGTGTTTCGCCGCCGACTTGAAGTTTCTGAAGAAAAGCCGCAAATTTGAGCTTTCACACTGCGAAACTTCCGAATCTAAAGAAGCAGATATTTATCGAATTTCAAGTTCAAAGATATTATCCGAGTGAGTCAGTTGACAAAGGAGTTTTTCAGCTTATTTAAAGTTTTACAGTCATTAATAAGCAACAATTTTCCAAAGAAACACGATTTATTTGGCTGTTTTCCCGCAAAAAAGAAAGCTCGCTTTAGAAGGGGTTTTTACGGATAAAGACGGCCTTCTTTGAAACGTGACTTTGACATAGTTTCATGAGCGGTCAGATTTGCAGAGAAAAGCACTATTTCGGTGAGCACTTTCGAGCCACCAGTTGATTTGAGTGAAAAATCACCGAGGAAGGTTGTGCAACTGCGCGGTGAGTAAGGTAATGGAAAAAAATACTAAACATAACAATAACTACGCAAAGGAAGTGGAAAAACACTGATATAAGACAAAAAAGCAAAGTGTAACACTGTTATCATCCCCCCTTTCTCTATTCAGGCTTTTGTATTAGTTTAAACTGATGGCGTCAAATCGCAGCGTATGACGATTAAACGGTCGTCTGAGACAGAAAATAAGGATTAGGTTTAAAGCAGTGGAGCAAATCCGGAAGCACTTGCGCAGCATCTATTTGTATTGTCCCCCAATGTGGATCCTAAGTTTATAAATTAAACTTTTCCTCCATCAAATATTCAATATCCAGCACAACAGCGCGCTAATCTGCCGGTGCTGCCTGCAGCTAGTTTGCAGGACGGCACTGTGCTGCACCCAGAACTGGGTCAGATTAAGGAATTTGTTTTAATGACTTGCAATCCGTTGGTTAAAGCCTGATCCCTTTCTGATCCCAGTGATTGTTTATTCAACATTATAATACAGTAAATGACACGATTAGGAAATATCCAAAAATCTTCGACCGAGTGACTTTTTTCCCCGTTTAAACTTGCCATAAAAACACAAGTTTTTAATCCATTTTTCCAAGCCCCGCCCCCCACAACCACTTTTTTTTCTTTACAGACACTGATAAGTACAATAACAGGGCTGAATCGATGTCATCGGATTATAATAGAAGAGGACAGAAGCTGACAAAGGGACGTGGAGTCTCGATGGTTTCTTTGTTGACTGACAGCTTCTTCGTCGCCGTCTCACTGAAACCCGGGACAGCAGCAGCCGCCGCCTCCACCCATTTGCCCAAATTTGGATCGGCTAACCCAAATCCCAGGTCTGAAAAAAAAAAAACCCAACAAAAAAACCCCCAAACATTCTTTCGGAAACCTGCGGGTGGCGTCACAGACGCCCTCGTTAGCGTCTACAGTTTGCGGCGACGCCTCTCGGAGTTACCCTTTTTTGTTTCTTTTTCATTCATTCTCTGGAAGCCGCATCTGTGAGTCACTTCCCCAAACAACGGGCAGAGTGCTCTCCTTCGGAAAACGCCAAATATTACACAGACATTACCAGACTGTTACACATGTCTGCTGTGGAGGAGGGACAGCGCGGCCAATCATCTCCACCTACCGGAGGAGTAATTGGTCAGGAGAGTCACAGCGAGACAGCGAACAAGTAGCAATTAACTCGGGAAACAGACCTTTTCCCAGACAACAACGGTACGGCGGCGGCGGCGGCGTGCTAAACCAAACAAACACACGTGCCTTCACGCACTGTGCCGCTGCACCGGCGGCGGGTCACCGGCTCACTCTCATCCGTCAGTCGTTTGAGCTCCGTTGATGGGCGTTACCGCCGTGATTTTAACTCCAAGACTGCCAGATAGAGCTGAGCTGCAGCTCCTTCTGCAGTGACGCGACATCAAAACCTCATCACATTTTACTTGTTGCGTTACGACCCGTGTTAAATTTGGCACTGCGCTTGATTAACATGCCACTTTGTAAGTGGAACTGGCGTGCAGCTCACTTGCGTCAGTGCGTCTCGAGAGTCGAGGTGGAAAATCAATTGGCGGACGCATCACCCTCCGACAACAAAGATCACAAGCGACGCACAAAAGTCCAAAATTGATGCCATCTTTCTTTTCTTTAGTCGCCGTATCAAACGGAGCCAAACTAATCCAAGGCGCCACATCCAACAGCTCCCAGCGACGCATAGCCAGTTCAACTTCCGAGCGAGAGGCGCGCACAATGGCCGCTTCCTGCTGTGCGGCAGGGTGCGAAAAACCGGGTGGGCGATCGAAAATATTGTCTTTTTTTTGGTAAGCTGGTTTCCTCTGTCCGTTCAAGCCTATCGTGCCCCCCCCCCCCCCCCCAAGCTGGAAGTTGGTGCCTACTGGCGATTGGCCGATGCTAAATCATGTATTGAGAAAAGTTCTTTCGTGACGATAAAAATCGGCTGTCTAATATCAGGCTTTTGTCCGGACACCAAACCAGCTCGGCCCCGCCAAGCCTTTGTAGTCTGACAAGCCACAGGGGTACAAACGTGTCATTGGGGGGTCTATAAGCTCTGCGATGTTCAGGTAAGTGTTGCCAATTCGTTTGGAAGCGACACATCTGAGCACGACGTCGCCGAAAAAGTTGATTAGTCACAGCGAGGAGCTTTTATCAAGGCTCTGAAGTCCAGTTCTAACGATAAAACAAAGCCAGTCCGGGGTGGACACAGAGATCAGCGAAGACGTTGCATTTGAGATCGACGTTGCGAATTTGTAGTTTCACAGGGCTTTCCCTAATATTCCTGCTTCCGATCATTACAGACTCGAGCGCCAAAATACCTAATGACTTGTTGAATGATTTCTCTGAGATTGTTTTGCACATATTTTGAATTTCTAGCAAAAAACTTCAAAGGGAGAAATTTGGTGGCCGACAGAACGACGAGTCATTAGATGCCCAAAAACATTCAACAAAAGGGAAAAAATTCAGAGAGGACATGAAGGCGTCGGTGAACAATTTTCACATCTATATGGAATAAAAATGCTTTTCTGTCGTTTAAGACGAACCCTTTGAGAAAAAACCCCCTCTTGCATTTGACGGGCAGGCAACCAAAACTTTCCCTGGGATGTCACTGATTGAAGGAGGCGCCAGTGCTCAGGACTGCAGCTCGTTCTTGCATAAGTGAAACAATCTAGAGTCATACATGAAGCTACATCTGTGCAGTTTGCATATCAGACACGGACTCCCCGCTCGGCTCCTCACAGGCGCTTGGAAGTGGTCGAATCATTTCCTCTGACAGCCAGTATTTTCTGAGTGCATCATCCATGACAGCCGTAATTCTGGGCTGTCTGACAGATTTTCCTCCCTGTTTCACGTCTTCAGTGGAGACATCAGAAGAAGCCGGGAACTCATTTTCACTCATCAGGAATTTATTTGCTCTGTGGCAGCGAAAACACATTACACAAGCTTTCAGAAAAACCACCGCGGGGTCAAACGCAGCTTAGTTACTCGGAAAAAGACTCCGACACCGGCCGGCCCGCCAACATTAAGGGGGAACAATGCGCATATCAGAAGCAAACGAGTCTCTGCTGCAAGAATACAAAACGACGCGCGCGGCTGGCAGAAGTTCACCTCAACCTGATGCTCCCATTTTCCTGCATACGCGTTTCTGATCACCTCTTACTTAGCAATCAGTGTCACCTTTTTCCCAGCTGCGGGTCAGCAGTTCAGGTGAATGATTCGACACTGTCTGTGTCTCTTTTTTTCCACACAACAGCAGCACGCAACAATAAATCAGACGACTTTCTCGGGGTTTTGTCTCCAAACGTTTTCTTGCGACGTGATTCACAACAGAGGAACGCCAGTACGAGGGAGGAGAATCCCCCCGCAGTTTCACCAATCAAGGACCTCGTCTGTGTGTGTGTGTGTGTGTGTGTGTGTGTGTGTGTGTGTGTGTGTGTGTGTGTGTGTGTGTGTGCTGCGCTGTGGTCGCCTGCACCATTGTGTCTGTGTTTGTCTGGTGACTCAGTCGCACTTTCGCTTGCGGTCAGCGCACGAAGCAAACTGGTCATTCAAACACATTTCCGCCAAAAGAACCGAAGACTGAATCATTTCCCCGACCACACGCGCGCACGTGCGCACGCACATACGGACGGTTCCCAACCTGGATCGACACGCGACGAGGGTGTGAGGGAGAGGTTCGCCCGAGCTAACGCTGCCTCGACCCATTGCAGTCCTTTCCCGAGATGCACAAACATGCACGTAAACACGAGTCAAAAACACACAATTTACACTGCGAGGCAGGAACTACAGAAAGGCGGGGTGCGGTGGGGGTTGGGGGGGGGCTGAAGGAGACAGACAGTCGGTGGAACAACAGCGACTTGCCGACTCTTCTCTCTTGAACAAAAAGCAACTTGTGCGGTGAAGCTGTCAACTAACAGCAGCAACACTCCAGCACAATCGAAATCCATTCATTTTTATATCTGTAACATTGGCGTCATGTGATTAGTTTAATCTACAGAGGACGTTCTGTCGCTACAAGGACCCTCTGATGTCTTGGCCTTTCTGTTTTGGTCTGTTTCTTTTGCCTCTTTTTGAATAAAGTGTTCTTGGCAAACCGCGATCCAAGAAGGCAGGACACATTTTGACCCTGAATCACAACCGCGGCTTGACTGATTTGGATGAAACGACGGTCAAGCCTCCAAAAATGTCGATTACACCGAAAATTTGAAGAACTATGGCCGCTGTACAGTTCAGACACAATCAGCAGTCTCACTGATGTAGCTGGTGTGCTTCTGTGTATTGATATACATGTTCGTGGGATTCAGACTTTGAAAGCTATCGCACAAAAAAAAAAACTGTGGAGACATTAGTTGAATCAACCAAATAAAAGAGTTTTGATGTAGCATCAATAAAATTGGTCACCAACTAATGAGATTTCAGCGTTGTGAGCTGGTGCAAGCTCGCGTCCTTCTGTACAAACACAAGTACAAACACAGGTTCAGACGTGTTCAACATTTGTCGGAGAGTCTCTACTCAGCTACTTTCAAAATGAAAGAAAGTTCTTCGAATCTAGGAAGAAATCTGTTTAAAACAATGCAACAAATCCACAGAATGGCGACACATGAGGATAGAAGTCGCTCAAAAGACAAGAAATGACCAAGTTTAGCGCTTTGAACATTGTGGAGGAGTGTCAACAGTTCTGTGTCACCGCTTGATTTCAACTTTTCCAAAAAAAAACTTCCAGAAAAAAAAAGTCCTCCAGGTACTTTTCCGCCGGACACCAGCCGACATCCTTCAGCTTGACTGTATTCGACGTCGCTGATTATCAGAGGCACCGAAAGAACAGGTGGTTTGAAAGGAGATGATCACTCCTCAAAGTGGCTCCTTTTGTTCACAACTGAAGGCAGACTCTTCAGTCGCACTCCAATAAAAGGCGCTCAACATGGTAATCATTTTATAGTCGACGCTCTCGGGGCGAACGCGCCACCGCCGAGTCAGAACAATGAGACATAAATGTGTGGAGGCCTGAGTGACAATCACACGGGGCCCCGTTTAATGTCACACACGGAAACCTTCACTTTATTTTTTGTTTGAAAGAGCGTCTTATTCCAGAGAAAAGACGTTCATTAAAAACGTCCTCGACTTGTATGGTGATCTGGACCTGCACCAGAAAATTAACAGCTAATTTGTTTTTTTCACCCAAAGTTGAACTTTTCAGCAAAGACTCTGGAAATTTGTTGATACATGTGGAGGGAAAAAAAAACACACCACAACACCCCCCCCCCCTAAAAATATCACCCTTTTTTTCGGTGATGCAGATAAACTTACAATGATCACTCTCAAGTCGCTAATGAGGCTGTTGACTGTGTTACGGGTGTGAACGCTGTTGAAACCTCCAGAAGTTTGGAGGGGATTTAATTCGGCCCCTGTCGCGCTGATTTGCCAGGTAGCCCTCAGAGCAGCAACACAGCTGAGACAAAGCAACTCGTTACAGAACGACGACTCACAAACATCGCATCCCGTTTCGGTGGATAAACGGTCAAATTCCCACCTGAACACAGGAGCCGACGGACAGAGCGCGCATCACATAAAAAAACCGACTCGTATCGGTCCAGCTGATGAACACAAAGACAGCGCGATGAAATCAGGAGTTCCACTCAAACTGCTCCCTGAATGTGTCGTTTGAAACAATATTGGACAAACTCGTCATAACTCAATGTGCTTCTGCCAATATCTCACAGGAGATGATGCATATAAAATGCAGTAAAACAATATGAATGTGGCTATAAAACTGTGCGGGTCGTGTTTTTTAGCCGCCTTTATGGTGATCTAACGGCGGACCACCACTACTCCTAATCACCCCGAAAAACCTTTCCTTTGTTTTGTTTTGTTTGCCCTGCCCGCTCGAACAACAACATGGAGTTTCCACCGATGCTGCAGTGTTGGAAAAAAAAAAAAAAAACACCACCAAAAAAAACAAACATGCGCCAACCAACTCCCCCCAAACTCGCAGGAAATGCTCCCCCCCCCCCCCCCACGCGCTCTGCCATTACAGGTACTTCGGCACGGCGGGAACAGTGGCGTTCACGGCAGAGAGCCCGCTAATGGAGAGCCGCTTCGTCGGCTGGCCGCTGATACCCGCCACGCGTCCGCGGCCGCCGAGACGGCACTGCCACGCCGTGTCAGACGAGGCGATGGTGCTTTTTAGGGGGTTTCTTTTTTTTTTGCCCCCTCTGCTGTGACCGACTTGGCCGACAGCGAGGCTGACGAGCGGCGTCCTGGCGCCGTTCCGTGAGTTCTCAAAAACCCGTGGATGAGCCAAACAAGACGCTGCACACATTCGGAGGAGGGAGCATGCGAGAGTCTCCTCGGCAGACGCGCTGATTACTGCTCCGATGACCTTGCATGAATAAAGCATTGTCCTCCATGTTTATTAAACCAGACAAGCACGCGGTTCTGTTCGAGATCAAGGTGAGCGGCGGGGCGATCCGGGCCCACGCTCAAAGGAGAGGTGAATTCGGAGGAGGCTGAAAACGGCCAGGATTCAGACGGGGACCAAACATTCGCCTCTCCCATTTATCTTCCCTTTGTCTTTCCCCACCCGTGAGGAGACGAACATGTCATCCTGAGGCGACGGGGTCGGCCACGCCAGGAGCCGCCGTTGTCAGGAGTAACCGGCGAGAGGCTGGCGAGATGCAGCTGATTAGGAGCCTATTTGTGCTTTTGGGGTGCAGCTCTGCAGGCAGTTACTAATGACGGCGAATTGAACGTTAGCGCCAGCGGATTCAACATGTGAGATAAATCTCCAACACGCTGAGCGACCGCAATTACATGCACCAGCTGCTGTTACTATAACGTGAGTTTTATCATTACATTCTGCTGTGATTTGCAGAGATTGCCCTGAGAGTAAATTTAAACTGTATTCACTCTTTTTTTCCTTTTTTTTTTGTTTTTTTTTTTACTACTGTTGCCGACTCTGCTGCAGTGTTCTGCGATTGGTCGGATTCTCGTGTCAAGTCACTTCAGTGCTGTTCGGATAAGGCTCGTCATTGGCTGCTGCTCCAGCCCTGCTCCACCTCCGCCAGCCGCCGAGCATCCCCAGGCCAAGGCGGAGATGAGTTGGCAAACACGAGCGCATCAGGTGGGGGCCGCGCTCGTGAGGATGGGTAAGGGGGGGGGGCAGCACTCCGGGTCACACCAGGTAACGGAGCGACCGGCAGACGAACGAGCGCTTCCTCGCTCCCCCCGCCCCTCCGCCTCCTCCACTCGTACCGGGAGCGACGAGGGCGGGGACGCGGCGGACGGCGAAACGCACCTGTGTTCAGTTCGCGGCGGATAAATTTCACGCCCGGGGGAGTGGCGTCGGGGTGGCAGAAGTGGGTCACGCGGGGATAGAGAATCACAGATAAGTCAAAGTCACGGCCTCGCTCAAGTCTGACTGTACAGACGAGCTCAGAGCTCGCGTCGGGGCGGCACATCAAAGCTAAGCAGCATTAGACAGACTGGCTGGCATCGCGCACAGACATCACAATGACACTGCGGTAGAGAGGCGAAAAAAGAGAAGAGATTTAGGTCATGTCAGCGCTGTGAGTCACTTCATGTGGTCTTCTGGCACACGCACGCGCACACACACACGCGCGCGCGCACACAGACATAAATAGCAGCATTGCCACACAGACAAAACAACGGCCCACAGACTATCACTCACAGTGTGTAGCACAGAGGTGACTTGGTCATCAGCAGACCGTGGCTTTGTCAAGTCACACACAACTTGACCGGAATGGATGATTAAATTGTAATCGAGTGGTTTCTTCTTTTTTTGAAAAGATGTTGTTGGTGTTGCAATGTTGTTTTTTGAGGGGGGGCCCACGTAACGGTGGGTGTGACTTCCACCTGCAGGTCAGACTAGGAAATAAGGACCCAACTTACCAGGAATACACGGTTGGTGCTTTTCATCCCCACTGGAAGTTCATCCAGCCGCCTAAAGAGAAGAAAGACAGCTGTGAATAAATACCATAAATAAAGCGCCGTTGACCACGTCGGCAGATTACGGCCGTCAACCTCGCCGCACAGCGCCGCACATCAGCGCTGCCGCCGAGCCTGAACGTTTTGATCAGTGCCAGAGTGGCTCTTTTGCAAATTGAGGTCAGGATTTGGCTCCGAGTGTTATGTAACCCGGTATATGGGCCAGAATAATAGCATTACATATGAGATTGCAGTTCAAACGGGAGTCACGGTGGTGAAAGGCGGGCTGATGCAGACTGCGGCACTGTCTGTGTTTTTAGGCAATGGCTCTGTGCTCACAACAGACAGACATGCCCCAGAGAGTCGTCTGAGCCGCTTTTTTTTCTCCCCCCTTCTTGCCTTGTTTCATTTCTCTCCTTCGCTTTCATGCTGCTCTCCCCTTGTCTCACCCCGGCGCTACCGTTCTGTTTCTTACATTTTGTTTTTGGCAAATTCCCTCATCGCACCACTCGGCTTCCACTTTCCCATTTTGCCTCCACAGAAAAGAAAAGAAACATAAAGCAGCATAAAGACACAACAGTTGATTAGATAGATAGATAGATAGATAGATAGATAGATAGATAATAGATAGATGATAGATAGATAGATAGATAGATAGATAGATAGATAGATAGATAGATAGATAGATAGATAGATAGAT
>JASSRZ010000006.1:7461739-7498658 GCA_032164315.1 Malacoctenus gilli | reverse complement strand
CACACACACACACACACACACACACACACACACACACACACACACACACACACACACACACACACACACACATCCACTAAAACACACACGCACACATAAACAAAGAGATAAATAACAGCGCGTGTAAAGAATAAGTGTAGCAGTGCTGCGGCGCTGGTACAGTTTACTGGTGTTTGTGCGAGTTGTGTGAGGAGCTTCAACTTCTACTGTGATTCCTGCTGAAACCAAACAACATGGAGTAACTTCAGCTGTTTGTGAGCAACTCACCCTTTTCAACACAAGTCTGCGAGCTGTCAGTCGTCCGTTCCAGCCAGGCAACTTTGCTCCTCAGGTTTTTTTCTCTTTCGGCTCGTGACGGAGGCAGAAACTCTCCAAGCACAATTCCTTTTTCTTTCTTTTCTTTTCTTTTCTTTTCTTTGCTTTTCTTTTCTCTCGCTTTGCACTCAGTTGTTTTGTTATTCAAAGTCTCCCAAGTCCAGTTGTGCTCCCCTTCTCCTGCCGGCTGCTGCACGAGCCGCTAACATGACAACACGGGCAAACAAGCGGTGGAGATATAATGAGAGCGAGGCCGGCGAGTGCTGAAACACACACACAGGTGCACGCAGAGTCCCGGCGCATACAAACAGAGGGAGAGAGGCACAGACAGCTCAGAGGAGCACAGTATGAAACGGCTCCTTTGCCAGTGGTTCCCCTTGTGTGGGACTCCAACCTTACTCCACCTACCTCCTCCTCGCTGCACCTCCCCTCCCTCCCTCCCTCCCCCCCTCCCCTCCCCTCCCTCCCAAACAGCTCCAAGACAGAAGAGAAAGGGAAGAAAAAGAAGAAGAAAAAAATGACAAGCTGTTTTACTTCAACTTGCTCTGATGAGCAGGGAAAGAAAACAGACCAACACCACTTGTGCATCTGGTGAATAATTCACAGAACTTGCGAAGAGTAAAGTGGAAGCGAAGCAGCGCGGCGATGAACAATTTTCATCCGCACAATACGAAGAGAAAGAGCAGCTATTATATCGAGTCGGCGTCTGAAAAACAGGTGCAAACTTTTTGAACGCTCACAATAATGTATTGCAGTAATAAAACTCCAAACTAAACGTTGAGATTTTTTTGGGAGCTCACACAAACTTGGCAGAGAGCAGCGGTACCGATAAAAGAGGGAAATAAAAGTGCAAAACTATTCAATCTGAATCGCATGCAGCAATAAAAAGAAGAAAAAAAATTCCCAGCTTCTGTTTTGATCGCACGGATCCTTGTTTACCTCCACCGGGGAACGCCTGCAGTTTGTGCCGCTTTTTTGATTAATTACGACACAAAGTTTCGCGACGGTTTAACCGCACAGCGATCCAGCGGGGGGGCGACCACCAGACGCAGAGTGATTCACGTCAGCTCGCCTTGTGTGAGATTAAAAAGGGAAATTGCAAACTTTAAGTAGCCACCAGTGCTTCACTTTATGTGAGCAGCGTGGCACAAACAAACGAGGACGATGTTGATATTTCAGGTCGGCTAAAAAAAAAGACAGGGGAGAGAAAGGGGGGTTTCGGGAACACGCACGGGTAAACGTTGGCCTCAAACTGCATCAGCTCACTGAATGAATTGAAATGATGTGAATCATAATCATTATTTCATACTGGGACTCATATATATGTGTCTAAACAGGGTCCCTTCGCTTCCTCCCCTTCCGACTCGCGAGCCAAAGAGGCGGGAAAACAAATAGCCGACCAAACGATGGTTTTCTTCTGAATACCTCTGGCTCGCACATCTGTGCGCTGAAGAGGTCCTATTCTGGAGGCGGCCATCTCTGAGTGTGTGACCAGCTGGCATCGTATTAGCCGCAGTATCCTCCACATCCTGCGCCACTCGTCCTCTGGAGCCACTTGAGTCCATCTTGATTATATGTAGTGGCCTCACTAACTCGTGACAGCTGTGACCAACCTTGTTATTGGTCAGGATGACTCCGCGCAGTTGTTCGAAGGCCGAGACGCTAAACGGGTCGTTGTAAAAACTCCAATTTGGGAAAGTGTGACGTAAAGATTATCTGAAATCAGAAAGTGGATGAACCATTTCTGCTCCTGGTCAGAAACGAGCTGACGGGTCAAAGTTGTGACTGAGTTGCCGTCGAGGACTTTTGTGACGGGCACCGAAGCGGCATCCCGCCGATCCGTCAGCCGCAGTCCATCCAAAAACGCCCTCGCACGCTTCGCATGATGTCATGACAGCGGTGCGGTGCGGCTCGGCAGCTGGGGGGGGAGCTCGGCTCACTCGTCTCATCTGTTTCGCGTTAACCAAGTGAATGACACGGGCGGTTTTTACTGATGGGCTAATCGGGCGTGCAGCAGATCAGAGGGACAGTTCGTTTTCCAGCCGAATGGCAGCCACAGCGGGTCCCGTCCACCAACGGGGGGTCCGTTACCGCGCCGCCCTCCCCGGCTACGCGGCAAATCGACGGCACGGTCGAAGCTCCTTGAGGAAAGCGCGACAAGGTCACCCCCGCGCCGCAGTCACCTGATACACGCCGCCGTGCCATCTGCACCGTACCCTCGACAATATGGCCCATTTGTAGTTTGGGGGTTTGGCCATTAACTGGCCTTCACGCTACACCGAGCAGCGTCAGACCTCCGACTTGTTCCACGGTGACTTTGAGGACACAGATTTCAGTGGCCCCGGCGTCCTCGCCGATGTTATCGGCGGACAGGAAGCGCGGCGGGCTGACATGACAGCCACTTCGGATGTTTGTCACTCACACCCCGCCACGACTGGAGACTCTCAACGGCCCGGATAAGACGCGAGTGCCAGAATGAGCTGAGAGGCGTTTCACACAAATGAAATAAATCATAGAGAATTATCCGCAATGGAAAATATTATCATTCAGTTGAACCATCAGTTCTTCAAGGAAACCTTTCAATCTGTAAATCCATCCTCTATCTACCGAAGAACAACTCATACGATCAATTGAAAATATAGTCAGAGGAGCTACTTAATTACTGGTAATCTATATAAAAAAAATCTGAAGTGATAAAGATGAAGTTTGTACACGATTCCCATAATAGACGATAACATTTTTGCTCGTATTCAAAAAGTTGCTGACTGCTCAGGGACAAAATTAAATTACTGAACTTCTTTGAGTCCTTTAATTATTGAGGAAAAACCTGGTGACTTTCTGCGTTTTTCTGCTCTGCAGCACGACTATTTTGACACCCTCCACCTCATTTTCAGCAGCCAAAGGAAACATCTCGAGACCCAAAAGACTCCCCTGCACAAAAAGCGGACGATCAAGAGGAAGCAACTGGCTAATGAACACAGGCAAACGTCACGTAATTAGGACCTAAATCAAGGCAAACAGGAGCGAGTTTAGCCAGTCAGAAAAACACAAGCACGACTTCAAAAAAAAAAGAAAAAAAATTCAGATGTTGTCCAGAGTCAAATAAAGTATCAGATAAACTTTTCTCAGAGGTGGCAGCGTTTCTTGTTTGCTGCACTGCCCCATGTGGACAAAAGAAATAGTGAATATTTACCTCAGACGAAACAGTTGCTCAGACGCCTGCAAACAACAACAGGCACAGATTATTACTGGCTCGAGGGAAAAAAACATGCTTCCAAGTTACAAGATGAGTGCGGACATCAGTCCCTGCAGCCGAGTCCCCTCTGGGGACTCAATCATGTTATCCATCAGACGTATTGGAGGAAAAAAAAGTGTGAGCAGGAAGCAGACTGAAACTATTGTGCTCGTCGGTTGCCTGAGACGACTGAAAAAATTCTGAGGATTGGCTTGGTAAACCACAAGTTTGTCAAAGTGCACTGAAGTGCACAAATGTATTGACTTAGAGGTTAAACAAACAGCAAAATATCAGAGCTGAGAATTACAACGTGTCATGATGGTTGCTTTAGATTCAAAGTCACTCGTATATTTTTCTTTCATCACTTCACATTATTTGTAATTTCTCTGGTGTTCGTGTGGACGATCAGGACGAAAAAAGGGAGTATTTGTGAGCGTCCCATTGACAGTCTGATGCCATTGACCACAACAGTTGTACTTCTACTTCTATCACACATGTAAACGAGTGCTGAACACGTACCTGTGACCTGCACTGATGCCGGTCAGAGCTGCTGCCTGGCTTCTTCTCCTGCAGGGAGGAAAAAACATTAGGAAAAACAACCTGTTTTAGTTTTTTTTCCACAACGCAAACGAAACTAGAAACCAGCTCAGAATTAAATTGAGATTTAAAACAAATATTTGGCAACTTTCTTTGTTTTATAAAGATGTTTTCATTTGACCAAGACAATGTCAGATTGTTCGTTTGATTTGTTTGATGGTCAACAAAATGAAACTATTTTAATCGATTGAAAATATAAATTCTATAATTCAATACAACAACAATACTGATGGAACTGTTCATTTTTCATAGTTCAGATTAAATCTCCCGAAAACTGTCTTCCCACTGCTGAGATTTGCTTGTTGTCGTCGCGACTAAACGGCTATTGATACTGGTCAATAGCGCCATCTAGTGTCTGTCTGATCTGTTGTGCACGACCCGGTGAGCAGGAGAAGAGATGAAGAGCTAAAATTAGACTGAAGTTTGAGGTCCTCCCATTTTCATGTCAGGAAACAATTTTAGTATTCTTATAAAATTCAGGGATTTTCCTCCTTTATAAATTTTATGTCAGTAACTGTTTGTTGTCAGGTATAATTGTAAAACATAAAAATGAGTTCTTGAATATTATGTATTTTATTGATTGACCATAATATGAGAAACGTCTGCAATTGTAAACCACATCAGTAAAATCAACAAGTACAAAATATATTCCGACATTTACCAGCCAACTTGAATATAACAACTAACATTGACTGATAGAAATAAAAAGTCAAGTAGAAATTCTTCTTTTGCACGCTTGATTGTTGACTGGAGACTAATTGAGGTGCCACAGGGATGTTTAAGCCCCAGAAACGACTGCAAACTTTTCAGACACTGACTCAAACATGCTTCAGTTCCCAAACACTCCATATCAACAACAATATCGCATTTTTTTACATATTCACGTGTCCAATGGTCATATCAGTGTATCTTAGCATGCAGACCTACTCGAACGATGGTACCGGTACTGATGCTGTTACCTGTCCGAGCGTGGCGCGTGAAGCAAGTGTCGCCTATTAGCTAACAACAGTGTGGCTTCAGAGCAAAACTGCTTGCTGCTGTGGCTTCAAACGGGAGAAAATACAGCTGAAAAAATCCCTGTTCATAAAAATCACGCAATCACAACACAAAAGATCCCTGGAGCCGTTCATGAGCAGCAAAAATAAGGATTAAAGACAGCTTTTAATATTTGACAACATATAAAATCTTGTTTGCTATTCGGTGAGAAACTTGTTACTTTCTGTGAGGACACTTTGGGAGAATTTGAATGTAAAATAAATGCAATTGTGTCAAATAAATGTAATAACAAAGATGGCAGTGATGTACTGACCTCTCCATGCTAAGCGGGCCTTGCTGCAGTCGCTGCTCCTTCCTGCGCTGAGGAGGCCAGCGGGCCTGAGAGCACGCAGCTACACCAGCAGGCACCACATTCACCTCGCTTCCCCAATTTTTCGGAGCTTTTCCTGCTGTTACATCAGCCTTTTTGTCCCCCCAGACAGGTCTTTGTTTCTTAAAGCTACACGTGTTTGCTCACCTCCAATGCAAAATAACACTCAAAAACAGGCAAACCTTTGGAGGCTCCTTACTTTCCTGTTGGAGGACCTGCATGTCACCTCTCAAGCGAAAAACTGTTTGAAGTGGATTAAATCTTATTCTGTGTTAGAGGTTTTTGGACACTAAATGAGAATAGTATACTTGGTCATCTTTAGATTTCTTTGGAAAGAAGCTGCAGCACACAGTCACATCCTACCTCACCTTTTTATTCCAAATAAAACCAACTTCCCCCCCTGTTGACACCAACAAGGACCCAAAGAAACGTACACATGTCCCCATAGTGCCGCAGAGTTGCTTTATTCATCGGTATCAATATACTTTCATACTCATAAAGCAAATAATGGGTAAATGCAGTAAGCACTTAAATTATTGGATGTAGCCAAAATAAAAGGATATAAAATTTAAAAAAAAAAATCGTTTAAAAGGTGGAGTGGTGATCAGGCTGACAGTGTGTTAGGGTCACGATTAAACAAGCGAAGTTCTCGCGCAGTTGCCAAAACAGCTTTAACCTGCGTATTCATAACAAAATTGACTCCCTCTATTGATCCGACGCCTGTGGAGAAATCCTGTGGACCGTGGCCAAACGGAGAGGTGGAGTAATTCACACCAGCACGTCAATGTTAACAGATTAACTGAAGAATGATATGATGTCGCATGTATATGACGGGCTTCTTCAACTCCCCACCTCGGCACCGGGAGCCCCAGAGATCAGCCGGCTCCCGTCTTGATTGTCAAACATATCCTTTGTGCTTTTCCTTCACAGGAGGGTTGTTGTGGCTACAAGTTAAATAATCACTTCTTTGACACCTGGAAAAATATCTCTGTGGTACGAAGTCTCTCTCAAATAGTTCTTATCACAGTGTTGCTAGCGAAGGCGGCGGAACGCCCGGGTCCCCGGAGCCGCTCGCCTTCCGCCTGAGGAGGCGCCGCGGGCAGGAACCGGGCTTCGGGAGATGCCTCCTCGCGACGCGAGACCGGTCTCCTCAAATGTCCCGATCCCCCCTGCAGCAGTTCCGCGTCGGGAGCTCGGAGTGTTCGCGACAAACCGCAGCACATTCGGGTGGAACGACTTCATTCCTGAGCCGAGCGTCTGCCTCAGTTCTTGTCAGTCTTTTTCCTTTTTTTTTTTTTTGCATGGATCTGATGGAAGCCAGAGTTTTCTTCGTTTCTTTTTTATCAGTTTTTTTTTTTTTTGGTAGTTGGGCTGGATTTATAGCCGCGTAGGTGAAAAATAAATAACTTTTCATCAGCAGTGGTCACGCTGCCAAAAGATACAAAAAGAAGCCAAACAGCGGAGTCCTCAGTCTTGCGTGAGCATCTCCCTCCAGTTGAAACTGTGATTGGGTCCATGTGTCAGAGGCAGGATGGGTGGGTCGACCAGCTGCCACACCCCGGTCTCTCCCAATTCTTCGCAAGCGCAAAAACCCAAGTAAGGAATCTGTGCAGAGACGAGACAGATGTGAATGTTTATCAAAGACAAGGGAGGGAAAAAACGAAGGAGCGCGATGGGAATTGGAGGAGAGGATGCGGAGCGCCTGGAGCCAGCGGACTGACCTTTCGGACAACTTGCACAAAGTCCTTGGAGTTTTGCGGGGTGAGGCCTTGGATCTGGCGAGTGCAGGCCTCCAGAGAGGAAGCATGGGCCACGATCAGGACCGTGTTTCCTGTGTGAAAGAGGTAGAGGACATGGAAGCACATACCACGGATACCGCCGGCTCTCTTCACTGTTTATGGACTCGGCAGTCGATAACGTGCAGAGAGCGGATCCCCCGACACGTGTTTATTTTTTCCTTCACAGACACAGAAGTGAAAAATAAATAGGAACCTTCTGTTTATAATCGTGCCATCCATCTTCTCCTGTTCACTTTCAAAGGTTGGAATCCCGGAATGCAGATTTCAGGCGCACATGTCGGACTGAAGCCAACAGTGCAGCCGTCCAACTATTGATTTGTTTTATGACCTCGTGTTTGATGCACAGATCAAGTGAAAAACACAGAGAAACATCCGTTCGCAAGAAACATTCTCTCTTGAAGAAAAAAGCAGCTGCCTAAGTCTCGGACGGACGTCTGCACGGGGAGCTCACCGAGGTTTTTGCACTCCGTCAGGATCTCTCGCGTCACTTGGAAGCTCCTGCTGATGTAGGTGTCGTAGGACTCCGACACCGCCAGCTTGCTCAGGGGAATGTGAGGTCTGGGGCCAAAATGTTGCAAACAGAAGCTTTTATTCACCACGATGCCACAGAAACACACTGAAGGGCACCGTTTCCGCTCATCTGCTCGCAGCTATCGTTTTGTTCTGTTGCTTCATGCTTTCGCTGTTCCGTTCTGTTTGGGCGGTGTACCTGTACGTTGTGTCCACACTCAGGTTCGCTGCAGCCAGCTCAGCCGGAGGGATCCAGTCGGGCAAACTGGTGCCCGAAACCCACTTGGTCCACTCGAACAGTCCTGGCTCCACGCGGATCTTTATCTTTCCGTCCTGCTTGAGACCTGCGGCAGAGTCGGAGGGAGACGGGAGCTTTCAGAGAGGAAAACGGCGCTCGGATTCACCTTCCGCAGTCGAATATTATATTGCTGCTTGATGGTATCTCAAAACACAACTCAAACCAAAGGTTTCAAACCAAAAGATAGGTCTTAATTTGCAGCATTATCCTTTAATACCTACAATGTTTAAAGGACTTCAGCATCTCCACACAGTGCACCAGAAGAGACTTGAGTCAATGCTGTGATCGGAGTATCAATGAGACCTGTGAGCCCTCACCCTGCAGAATGTGCTGAGCGGTCTGGATGCAGCGAAGAGAAGGGGAACAGTAAACGAAGTCGATGGAGGTGTGGCTTTCGAGCAGAGCTTCACCTGAGAGGGAGCAGGAAAAACGCACACAGAGTGAGTCCACGGCCAGAGACGCCCACCAAACAACACTGGAGATGAAAGCCTACGGACCCACGAGACGGGCCTGGGTGGAGCCAAACACTGTGATGGGACAGTCTTTGTCGTAGTCCCGGTGGCCCCCGGCTCTGCCCGGGAGGCTGGGAGGCATGTTGAGGTTGGAGCGAACGTATCTGCCTGCGGGCCGACAGAAGGGCAAACATTAAAGCCTCTCACTCGGGTCTGCTGCGTGAAAAAAATGACAATCTCTGCTCGGACGCCGACCTTTGGAGTCGAAACACTGAGTGATCCAGTGTTTGCCAAACACCACGTCCATCCGCTCGCCGTGACGACACACAAAGAGCCGCATCCCGGACAGGGGGGGCTGATTCGAGGACTTAGACACCTGAGAACCAGTTGAGGTTGTGAGGCACTGAAGCAGCCAAATCTCATGCTCCTAATCAAGCGAAGAAGTGACGTAGAACGCCAGCGTAGCTCGTGTTGGACCTCTGCAGGGTTCCTGCAGCGCGTCGTACCTGCATTGGCGGGCAGAGGCCGGGCAGGCTGGAAGCATCCATCAGACTATCGAGGAGACTGTCATTGAGCTGTCCATCAAATAATAAACCACCCACAGTGCTGCCAGAGTTTGACGGAGAGGCACAGTTGAGAAACGAGTGCGACCTAAACAGCAAACACACACGGAGCAGAGTGAGGCGCTTCCCAACGGGAAGAACACGGGAAGAACCAAGAACACAGCAAACAATCTCACTCTGATTCATTCACAAAATATTTGTTGTCAATCTTCCAATTTTTCAGTCTTTAAAGGCAATTTTTGGATGAAACCTGACGTGGTTTTGAACACACTCTATCCACTGTGAAAACATGCGTCTCTGTACACTATCCTGCTCCTCTTCCTCCTCACCCATGGACGACCCAGGTGTCCGACTCGTCGGCGCGGCTCACGTAGTTCTCGGGCAGGAGGCCCGACAGCCCCGTGCCCAGGGAGGTGCCGTACACCCAGCCCTCACTGGCAGTGGTCTGCTCCACCGGAGACATGAAGATGAAGTCTCCCTGCACCAGCTCCAGCTCGTCGTCGTTCTGAGGCGAGTACGGGTACATGACCTGCAGTGTCTGTGTGTGTGTGTGTGTGGGGGGGGGGGGCAGAGAGTGGACACGCATGAGTACCACAGTGATTCGACGGGGTGAAACGTGCTTGCCGGAGGAAGAGAGTGGACCTCGTGGTTAGCGAAGCGAATGTCCCTGGAGAAGAGAACCGCCAGCCAGTCGCAGCCTGAAGACACGTCCACTGTTTTGGCCAACTTTTCCAACACTGGCAGGTGACTGGTTTGGAAGTGGTACGCCAAAGTGACGTGGAGCTGTTTCTTGTGAGGCTCCACGTGAACGTCTGAGCAAGAGGAGAAAACAGAGACTCCGAAAGGTTGGATGGATGTTTATCAAGGCTGCGATGAACCACGCTCTGTCAGACTGTGTGGCGTGAAGCAAGAGCACAGAGGAAGAGAGAGAGAGAGAGACCACCAAACCTGCTTTGGATGCTGCGTCTGTGGCAAAATCAGCCGCAAAACTCTTGAGAACCTCCGCCATCTGCTCCTCCACGAAGAGGCCGATGAAGGTGGAGGAGGTGTAGAGCTCCAGGGGGAGGGGCATGGCGATGCGACCCTTCCACTTGGCCACGGTGGTCTGAAGGGCTTCAGTCAGGGCCTCCACCTTCCCATCGGCACACTGCGAGAAAGTACACAAACACACAATCAACACGTTTTCCGACGTTGATCAGGAACAGGTCAGTGTCAACGATTCTTGGCTGCATCCTGCACACCTTCTTCACACTTGACTTGTGGCGCCTCAAAAACTTGACACACCTTGGTTTGACACCCCCCCCCCACCACCAAAACATCAAACCTTCATCGTCTCTCTCCCTGGTGATTGGCTGGTGCAGCGAAGTGAGCCGACTGCTCTTCCTGAATGTGGTCGATAAGCTTCACTTCAGTCAACTTTCCGCTCCTCTCTCGTTAACCTCAGACTGTTCTGAGGTTGTTTGTTCTGTTTTATTTTGTGAGTGTCGCAACGTCTTTTGAATACTTTGTTTATTCATAAATACTGTCTTTCAGTGTGTTTATCTGGATACTCCGAGGGTTAGTTCCCTTTTTTAATTCAAATTTGCTCATTTGTTTGTTTTGTGTCACGCTGGATAATTGATTTTTTTCATCTTACAGGGTTTTTCTATTCAGTAATGGCCTTTTGTCTCTAACGTTTTTTAAAACAAACTGAAGTCTTGTTTTAAAGACGGAATAAGTGAATCTGCGGTTTGTTGTGATCAAAAATATTGCTATTATGTTCAAGCCATAAAAACAGCCATTTTTATTCTTGGTGACGAGGTCATAGAACTGAAAGCAATTTGTTGTCCGGGGAACATTGTTCCAACAAGACATTAAAACTATAATTGAACAATAATTGAGATAAGTCTGTCTGTAACAGAGGCGTCACGTCTGGTCAACCGATAAAGCCTCGAAAATGTTGCAAAAGTGACACAGCAGCGAGGACCGAGAGGACCGACGCGAGTGTCCCTGCACGACTCGTGGACAGCATGGAGACAGAAGTCTGGGACTGACCATGAAGAACTGGCAGAGGGTGATGTGGGGGAAGATGTTGTGCGCCTTGTTCTTGCCGCAGGAGAGGCGGGACTGCTTCCAGAAGTGCGAGAGCTGCTGCAGCAGCAGCCCGCTGGGACGCAGATACAACACGAACTCTCTTGGCAGAGGGTCGTCCAGGAACGGGTCGTCCACATGGGAGAAGAGCCTGGGGGGGGGCAAAAGGAGAAGGTGAGAGCGACTGGTGTCCAGCAGAGGGCAGCACTGCCGTAAACGCACAGTGACACATCAATTTATTGTAGAATGAGGTCAGTCCATGGCTCCTGTTTGATGGCCTGGTAAACATTAATATCTATGAGAGTGAACGTGTGTTGCTCTCACCAGTCACAGGCAGCCTGCACGTTTTTGCCTCCCGTCGAAACGAGAGCTTTCAAGCTGCAGCGAGAGAGAGAGAGAGAGAGAGAGAGCCAATAATCAATATCTTGCCTTCCGGAGTGCATTTATTAGAAGGAGATTGCAGTGCTCCCAACACGTGACCCTGAACAAAGAGAAAACATCCCGGGAGAGCAGCGAAGGAAAGCAAGCGCACAATAACTCATAAAAGAAGTTCACGTCGGAGGGATCAGAAACCAACAAACATTTTTAAATCATTTCATTCTTGAATATAAAAAGTCCTGGACTCGGTTTGTGATGCAACAGATTTAGTTTAAGATTAAATCCGCAGTCGACAGTGTTTCTGCTGCAAAGCAGTCGAATCTCATATGAACATCTGCCGTTTGTGTCCAGTTCGTGTTGTGACGTGACGGACGTCAGGAGGGCAGAAAGAGGCGGGGACTTCGTCCTGCCATCCCGTGAATCTGTGTCACTTTCTAACCTTCTTTTTTTTTTTCCTACTCCTGAAACAAGATGAAGCTGATTGTATGACGACTCCCAAGTGCCCAGAATCTAATTAGACGCTTTTTATAAGAACCTCTGACACTCGCGGGCCGCGCCTGCAGGGACTGGAGATGCTTTCTTCAGCGTGGAGACAGGCTGATGGAGCTCCACAACACCACCGGCGCCTGCATGACACGCGGACCCACCACGCCCACAGCCTCGTCTCAGACAAGCTCTCACAACAGCACCAACTTTCCACTGACTGATTCAAATCGTACGTCCCACAAAACGACGTCTTTGGTAAAGTTACGCAACAGTTTTATTCGGAAATTATATTTTTGTCGACGGAATATAGAATGGAAAAAAACATGACAAGTGAGGAAGAGAGAAAACAAAAAGAATTTTTGAAATTTTTTGTCTAATTTATCCCGAGGATTATTTTCATCTTTTTCAAGCTCAGCACTCGAAAAAAAAGTAATTTCGCATCTTCAGTAATGGTCCATAAACTCTGAAGTAAACTGTCGACTTGAGCAGAATTACTTTTTCACAAATATTTACTGTTTGCTACATCAATTAGCAGCTGTGGCAGACAATAACATTGGAAACTATTCAGCACTCTCTCTCTTCACGACTGTGAAATGTCAATGAAACCGAAAGCGTTTGGCCCTGAGGCCCTGATGAGAGCCAGACTTGTCTTATTCCTTCATCAAAGGGAAACATTCAACGACTGAAAACTGAATTTTGTCTCCTTTCAGCTCAAGTTTTGTACATTCAAAAATGTATAAAGCCTCGTTCGCGACATGGGGTTTATTGTACGGCCCCCCCTGCAGACGGCTCTGCTTGTCACTGCTCTGAAAGGCCTTTTAAACGGAGCAAAACCACCGTTTCACTCACTGATGTGAGCGGACAAGTGTCGTCTTCTGCGCCCAAAGCGGACGCCCTTCAGCTCCTTTTGCGGCGGGATGTCGACGCGTTCTTCAGCGTCTCCGTGGCTGACAGTGTTCATTGTGCCGCTCCGGCGTTCGAATTCAATGAGCTATTTTTACACGTGTCCCACTGAGAGGGTCCCAGATACGGCAAAGTCCACGACCCCCGGGGCGGCGCGGCCCGACAGAGCGCAGCGTGCAGGATGGGAACGGCAGCAGACCTACAGGAGCGGAACAGATGGCCCGTGCACATCCATCACACACACACACACACGCGCGTGCGCACGTGCACACACGCACACGTGCACGCACACACACAGACTTGAATTAAACACCAGCTACAGAGACAATCTGAACCTGGATTAGTGTCTCCTGTGCATTCATCCCAACAGGCCGACAACAGCTCCACCACAGACCTAATTTATCCATTTCTCATCCCACAGAATAAAGCGGCACTGCGTGCGGAAGGCTTAAGACACAGAGTCATTTGCTGGCTCCAGTCGTCCTATTCAAAGATTCCACCTGGTGCTGTGCGGAGGAGGAGGAGGAGGAGGAGAAGAAGGGGATTTTCTCCCACCCAGGCATGATGGGATTACATGCAGATGTGACTGAGATGTCACAAAATCCAATCCGGCCTCGCACACCGGATTGCTTCGCTTCTTATCTCTCCGGTATTTTATGTCCGTCGACGCTTGCGCTCGAGTAAAATCCCCAGAAACACAATTCCACGTACAGGTAATGTCGAAGACTAAACCTGGAGGAACAGCCCTGAAAATGTTAACGCCTGATTTTTGGAGGGATGAGGATAAATCAGGGAAGTACGACACACTGACGAGCGTTTGGTCGTTTGGATTTCTTTCCTTTTTTTAGTTTGCGGCGCAAAAGGAGTTCAAACTGTAAACAGCAGCTGTGGCTCCGTCCATCCACCCATGCTTTAACTCCATGAGGGTCATGGAGGCGCTGAAGTCAATCCCAGCAAATATGGGGTGAAGGGCAGCGTGTGCTGTGGAAGGGGGGGGGGGGGGTCGTCGCCGGTTCATCGCCGGGCCACCACAGAGAGAGAGAGAGAGAGATGCGAGTCAGTCACTGCTCGACGATGAACGTATGTCGGAGAGGCTTCCTATGAGGTGGCAGCTGGCAGAAGTTGGCACAGCTACTCCAAGAAAAAAGTTTGGAAGAAATTCCATCATAACACACAAAAAGTGTTTTAGTTTTGAAAAAATCTTTTAAAAAAAGAAGCTGTATTGATTTTCTCCACCGCCGCTGACCCGTCCCATCACTTTTTTTTTTCTCCCCTCTCGATATTGATCTCCAGCTTCTTTAATCTGCTTCTCTCCGGCTGCTTCACCGCAACTAATGAAGTGTCAGTAGGCAGAACTCGCGCGCGGCAGCGGCGGCGGCAGACTCACGACGCGCCGCCGTTGCAAAGACAGAACGCTCGTTAGCGCGAGAGTCGTCAAGCGGAGGCCGCGATCCCGCAGACTCGGAGAGGCCGAGGCGCGGAAAGAAGAGATCGGAAGCGTCTCGGCCTGATACGGCAACCAAATCACCGGCGGCGGGGACAGTCGCCAGAACGCGGACCGTGAGTTACCAATTAAAGACATTGCCATCAGCGAACAGAGAAATGCGAGTGTATGTTCAAGAGCTGTGTCTCAATTCAGAGGAGGGGCTGCATCGCGTGCTGCACACAGCACCTGCCAGATCCCAACAGAACGCGGCGTAGAGTTAAACGTCTTTCGAACACAGACAATTGTCGTCAAACAAAAGGCATAAAACAGTTTGAATATCGTTTGAGCAACGCAGATCGTTCCTCTGACACAGCGTGGGAGTTTTGCATTCACAGACTGGCTTGTCCGAAACCTTTTTTCTCTCCCTCAGCCGCCAAACTCGGACCCAGTTTCAGTCCCCGATATCTTATCGGACGTGCAGTCTGCTCCTTTCAGTCAAACGCCCTCCTTCGGACAGCGGCAGTCAAAGACGCGTTCCACCGTAGCAGAAACCGTCGCCATAACTGCTTCTGACCTCTTGCGAGCCGGTTATTTTTAAACAGCGCGCCTCCTCCCCGCAGCTCGGCGGCGAGGAGCAAGATGAGAGGAAGTGAAGGAGAGCGCTCGCCTTGGATGAGCAGGGACTCGGAGCTCGCGACAGTGAACATTATTAGAAAGCGCTTTGATTTTGTTTGCACCGCCGCTGAAGGCCGTACTGGAAACAACCCCCTCGTTTCACGCACATATGGCGCGCACGTTCGGCTTCTAACCCAATCCCGCATTTGACCCCCGCGGCAGATGAAACGCTCTGGCTGGCTGTTGCATGTTTAAACAGCAGTGTTTTTGGTTCTCGGTGTATGTAAACAATCTGCACCCTGTTTACTGCAGATAACTCGGGACGACTTCCAGGCTGTTGGGAGGAAACGTCGCTGTGTAGAAGAAAAAAAAAACCCCGATAAACTAGAAGAGAAAAAAAAAGAAAAAAAGCTGGCAAGAAATAAAACATCTGACTGTCAAGTTCTCGCTGGAGAAAAATCTGTTTACTATTGTGGGAAAATCACTAAATTCATAAAGGACATTTGAAGAGATGCAGAAAATGAAACCATGAATGATCTCAACTTTAATCTCGAAAAATGATATTTCACAAACTCTAAAACACTTTAATTAGGCAATAAATGTACTTTCTTTCACTTGATTTGTCCGTATGTGACAGTTGTGTGAGTCGCAGCCAACTGTAACTGGGATGATTTCTTCTGTTTATTTTTTTCTTTCTTTCTTTCTTTCTTTCTTAATTAGTCCATAAAAAAAGTTACTTGTAATTTCAGTGATTTGCCGCCGTGAGATAATATCTAATTAGTGAAAAATAGGAAGTCTTTTATTGGAGCAAACTAAAACTATGTCAGCCAGTCTCGGCAGGCTGTGCGTACACAGGCCACGGCAGCCTCGCAGCCAGAAGCTCCCCGGGGCCGCTGCCTGACTCAGCTCTGAAGGCGAAGCAACGTTTCCTGTTTACAAGCCAATGGCGAGCAGACATCTCCAACCGCTCATCACACCGGCAGCGATGAGACGACGGCTGCCGCCGCCGCCGCCGCTGCCGCCGCCCAGCACCAGACTGCACCCGAAGGCTCATCAGCAGAGGAAACGGGCTCCTTTTGTTGTCCAGTCCTGCCAGTTACACTCCCGTCTCGTGAGCCGATAATGAGGAGCGCCACACACACACGAGGCTCGCACACTTTCGCACGAGTGGCGTCGGCACTGACGGACGCTGCAATTAAAAATGTTTCTCGAGACGTTTAAAGTCTCCAGAAAAAGAATCTCGTTTAATTAGGTTCTGTGTGAACTGTGAGAGGAAGATTTGATGACATCTGGGAAACTTTTTTAGTTAGTTGAGGAAAAAAAAAACTTTCTTTCAGGCTGACAAGGCAATGCTACAACACAGCGCCACGGACAAAGATAGCGGCGCTACAGCTGCTGCCTTACTTCTCACTTCATTATTTCGGGACGGCAGAGCCGTGAAGCCTGCGAGGTCGGACGGGGCGCGCAGTCAGAGTGCCACACCGTTAATGAAGTGACGGAGCTGCTCGCGTGCCTCGTGATAACAATGTCCACTCAGCACACATCAGGCGCAGCAAGTGAGGAGGAAAAAAAAAAAGAAAAAAAGACACGTCTCGCTTCTGTCAAATCAAAAGCAAAGTGCATTGTTTGAGTCCGCGCGGTATTTTTAGCGCCGCGTGACGTCAGCCGAGCGAGTCCAAGTGCACGGAGCAAATGTCTCACTGAGAATACGCGGCATTGTGCCAAAAAGCTGTGATGCATCACACAGCCCTCCTCAAAGTCCCGGGATGTGTCATCCGAAGCGAAAGCACGCGGCGAGCGGCCGAGAGTCGCGGCAAACGGCAGCCAGAATCGACGCGCTGGCTCCGACATCAGCCTTCTGAGTGCAGCTTTTAGACACTGAGGAAACACTAAAAAAAAAACTGTGCAGCTGGTTTTCAAGTATTAAGTCTTTATAACAGTAAGGACAATGTGGGGAGAAAGCTAAACCTTCGACTCGCTGCAACTGACGCTCTCCTGCTTCACCCGCTCGAATCACCATCTCCTCCGAGCGCTCTGTAAAGGTCACGAGCTACTTCCGGAAATGAGCGACTTCCTCTTCGCCGCCTTACGAGCTTCAGAGTTTGCTCTTTCAAGCCGCAGAGAGCAAAGCGTCACGTTTGTGCGACACTGTCAGTGCGTTCCGTTTGGTAATTCTTCGCGGAGTCCTGGCGTGAACTCAGCCTGCTGCTGGAGCGTTGCGGCGTGATCGCTCCCCGGGTTGACGCGGGAGGTCGGAAAGTGGCGGGGGTCGAAGTGGACCCCGCGTTCAGCACGTACTCTGACTTCCTCCTCAATCCCTCGCACATCACGGTGGTTTTGATCAAAGATAACGTGGCTGATCGTCAACACGACTTCACCTGCTTCTCCAAAGAATCAACAGAAAAGAAGCTGCTGCTTTGTTTCGTGAGTGTTGCATTCACTGGAGGTACTAGAGGGTTGAACGTGTGGATCACCGACACAATTAATGAAAGTATGATTCAAACCAAAATGTTCTCCACCCAGTGGTTCGGTGTCTATTTTTCGACACAAAGGGCAGAAACTCTCTCCCTCTCTCTCTCTTGTCTTTGTCACTGCAATTGTTGTGGAATTTTTGTTCGTTTTCAGACTTCTCCTTTCGGTCCGACCTCACGTTTGTATTCTTGCATCTCCCCCGCGCGGCCATATTTACCGATTCCATCACCCCCCCCCCCCACACACACACACACACACCAGTGGTGACAGCTGCTGTGAGAGGTGCTCAGAGGGAACGAACCCGTGGTCGAGAGTCAAGGACGCTCAGACAGAGCGCGACGGGCGATCGCGCCGACAAGCTCGTCACTGGAGGAGAGCTCGGCTTAAGCCGAACAAAGCAGCATCAAATTTTCGCGAATCCGTATCTGAATGAACGTCTATTTCTGTCGTTTCCTGCTTGCACTCTGAAGCAGGTTTGTGCTTCATGCATGTCCAATGCAACCAAAAAAACCCCCAAAAAGCGCGGCCTGCTTATCTCAGTGTTGCGAACTTCCCCATAAGTGAGCCTTCAACTGGTCCAACTGAGAGATTCAAGCCTTCTCTTTTAGAAAATATCATAAAACTGCATCTTAATCAGCTGTAAAGTTCAGGTTCACTGGCCAGGCAGGCCTGCGAAAAGTTATATGCCAGTATTTCCTTCAGGCTTGTGAATCCACCACGCTGAGGAGACACTTCACTCACTGACGACAAACAACATCTGTTTGCAGGTGACACCCAAACCCTAAACAATCCCACCCTGAAGGTCACACAAGCGATTTGAGGCACTTTTTGAGAGGTTTAAAACAAACTAAGACTACCTGAGCAATACATAAAGGACAGGGGTGAAAACTGAAGTTAATATTCAACCACACGCATGAGGAAGAACTTGGAAAAAATCCATTTCATCATAAAGTGTAAGGTGGTAAAATGAGAAGGAGACGGAAGTGAAGGCCAGATTTCCCAGTTCCAGCGTACATCAGAGTTAATGTCTCACAAGAGGATCTGGTTCACTGGAGCTTGAGAAAAGTAAAACAAAGGGAGCCGCAATTCAGCAGCAAAGGACAGTTTCAATCAGACTGATAAATCATGTTCGGCAGGTTTCAGGAACCCTGGACTTTCGAATCCAGAGAAAGACCCTGGATGCAAACCTGTGAGGTGACCGGACGGTTCTCCCAGTTTCCGATCGAGATTCGTTTCCGAATTTACTTCCAGTCATCAGATTTTAGCAGCAGAGGGAGAAACAAGCCTGATCGTCTGCTCCTTCCTGATGACTCCAATCACTTCATACATGGGTCAGCACAAAATTCCTCATTATCGCGCACGCGCGCGCGTGTGTGTGTGTGTACATAATTCATCTTACCACAGCCTGGGAAAATAAAACCCTGAAAACACAATGAGGTGCTTGTTTCCCGAAGCTTTGATTGTTATCAGATTTTCCCATTATTCCCTTTTTCCTCTCCCACCAACATCTATGAAGGAGCCTGATAACGAGCTCTGACAATAGAAGGTTTATTCGTATTGTTTCGACCACAACGTGTCTGCTTGAGTGGCAGTTACTGCACTGTGTCCACAGCGATACGGCTGAAGAACAAAGCAAGGACGCCCCTCGGTTACGTCAGAGAGGAGGCGACGGACCCTCCGTCCAAGCTCTCATTTGTTAAAACGTGGCAGTGAAGCCAAACTCGGGTGGACACGCCCACTCTCACCAACGTTCGAAAGCGGGAGCCTTCAAAATAAAAGCCCTGCGCTTCAAGTTCTTGTGATTTAAGACTAGGTTCGTAGCCCAGCCAGACGTTACAATGACCATGACGTGACGTGTTATTCTGGAAAAAATTTGAAAACCTCAAGCTGACATTGCTTCACGGAAGCAGACCCATGTTGAGCAATCGCATCAGTCTGCAGGTTGAGTCTTTATCTGACGGCTACTTCCTTGAATTCGATATCGGTCTCTTTTTTTGGATGCTCTCGGTCAAAAACAGCAACAGCTGACTGAACGTGATGCAACAGAACATATGAGACGCTTGCTGATTTAAAGCCATATTTTATCCTTTCGAGCAATCCAAATAAAAGCGACTGACAGCGCGACAGTCAAGCACAAACGCCAACACAGGATCACCTTCAAAATAATACAACAACATGAAACACTCAGACATGCAGCAAATCGACTCAAACTCTCTGTTTCTATCCTCCAGGTAAGTATAACTTCAGTTCCTCTTCTATCGCCATTTTGGTCTCGCGATGCTAAATTTGGTTCTTTACACACTGGGAAAAAAAACCCCACTCAGCTAGAAGAAAGAGCCACGCCGCACCGAAATATAAACACACACAAATATTCCAGGTACGCACAAAAACACCGTTAGTCTGGAGTCTGCTGCTTCCAGCGTATCAACGTGCAGCCCTTTCACAATCACTCGCATCATCTGCCCTCACAGCGGTCGCGGCACACGCTGGCATCCCAGCAGACGGGCCGGATAGTAATGACGCTAAGATATTCAGCCTCATTATGAATTTATGGGCCCGATCAAATCAAAGTGTATCGGTCTGTCATCAATAATTGATGCGAGTCTGCAAATATAACCAAACGCAGCCACCGGTTTTCGCCTGCGTTGGCTCGTTAGGCAGGAGACGGAGAGCGCCGCAGTCTGGAGCCATCAAAGCCTGGATGACCTTATCCAGTTCAGCTGCGAACCAAAGAGGCTCCGTTCCGGAGATGCTGTCGGGTAAGCGCGAAGAAAGGCTGCTCATCACTTTTGGCCTACTTAGCAAAACTCGGATCGCTGTCAACAATCACCGCACGTTTCCCACCCCTCGCTTTACACGGGGAGACGGGCTCGTATCCGACGGTTTGGCACGCCAAGGCGAGTAATAGATCTGGGAGTTAATCGCTGCAGAAGGAAAATTACTGCCTCGCCAGACAAAAGCGAGCTATTTCTGATTCCCTCTGATACCTGGAGACAACGTCGACGCACACGGCACATTGGGAGAAAAAAGAGGCTTTGTGTGAGGTGAGACTGCTGAAGCCATTCAGTGGAGCACATAATGTGGCCGTCACTGACGAAAAGAACAATGAAATGATTCACGACGATTACCAGATATATGATTGGGGACAGTTTTCTACAGCGCAGAGTTAGAGACAAAAAAAACAAAAAAAAACTGAACCAAGCAGCAGTCAAATTTAGGCACCTATTTAGTTTTCTGGAGTCCCGCAAACCACATTAGCAACCACTTTCGTGTGAGAGGAAATTCAGGCGTAAGATATAAAAGTCATGGGTTAACGGAGCTTTCAGGTGAGCACAGCAGCGGCGTTGTTACTCCGTCCCCCCCCGACAGGGAGAAGACTCAGATTTGGTCCTTTTTGTGCACATTCTGCATGTTGTCTCATAGCCTGCGAGTTCTCTCGTCCTTTCAGGTCAAAAACACGCTGCACGGGGGTCATAAAAGTCAATGAATTTGAGCCCTGTCCTGTCGTGTTGACCTCTCTCTGCCTATCGAGAAGGTGACGCACAAGCTCTCAGAGACTAAAGGCTGGAGAGAGTATAGAACTGAAAGGATGAAAGTTTTTATTCTTGTAAAGTTAGCTCTCTTCTTAACGGTGACACAACATTTGGTTCCAAATAGCTCCGGAAATACCGTCTCAGTGGTGAGATTTTGGTTTCACCGTTAATCCGAGATGTAAACCGGAGAGGCGGACGGTGAGAGGAACGCCTGCCGCGGACATCGCTCAGCATCTCCTGCTGGTCCGTCCCGTTTCGTGGCTGGACAGGAGTCCAAGTGAAGAAGCAGCTGCAGTTTGTGCACCCAGTTATAAACCTGGGACAAGTCAGTTATGAGCTGTGTTTAAACTATTGACATAGTTTATATATTCAAGTTAGACTCACAGAAAACGTAAGATCCAAGGAGGGACGAGTGTTGAAGGCTTAAAAATGACATTTATATAAACTTCCTGTTTAGAAGATATCTGGTCATTTGATAAACCTCTGAGGGTGACATGCACTTTGAATGAAGCAGAAAGCAATGCAAGCGTATACAAACTGATACAAATTACGCTGTCATCCAACTTGTGGAGAGCTTGTTAAGGCTGCAGGGAAACATCCCAAACATGCAGCACAACAGTTCCTCCAGAATCAAAAGAAAGATACAAAAAACACACTGACAGAAGACGACATTAAAGTCTAAATATGTCACATAATCACACACTACACAATACTACATACGCCTGGTGTAGAGCGCGCAGTAGTCTCTCTATTTAGAGCAACAACAACAACAACAACAAAAAACTTGAGTCTAAAAAGGGGGTCAATCTGAACAGACCCCCACGGGCTTATTACATGTGTTTAACAGCATGCACAGCTGGGCAGATGTGCAGCCTCTCCTCTCAGCTGCTGATGCTGACACACTGTAGCAGGCAGATGAAGGAAACTTTGACAAGGAGAGGGGAATTCGGTGGACGCAGATAAAAAAACCCGATTCAGCCCACATTTAAAAAATGAAAACACGAAACAATGAGCGTGTGTTGGGACAGCGCAGCTGCTACTCACGCCCTTGTCTTGGGGAAGCCCATGGACAGCAGCACGTCCAAAGTGGACCCATGTTTGACGGTGCTGGGCCGGTTCTGGCGCTGCCTCCGCGGGGTCACTTTGGCATACACGTCTTCTTTCGCTGCCATAACTCACTGCTCCATAGGTATGTCAGCTCCGCGGCGGCTCTGCTGCGTTTTCATCTGTTGGTGGAAACAGCTGAAGGGGAGGGGGGGCGGCGGCGGCGGCGGCGGGGGACGGCGGGCTGGTTAAAACCGGGTCGCTGGAGTTACGCGGAAGCTCGGGGAAAACACGAAGCGCTGCGAGGAAGCGGGCATGTTTGGGGCTTGTCTGAAGGCTGAGCGCGGCGCCGAGGTGCCTCCTGACGGCTCGCACATGAAGTCAAAACCATCAGCAGGGGGCTCGGCCATGGGAAGTCACTTCTGCTCCGTCTGCCGCGAGCCACATTCAGCGTCCCCGAGCCGGACCAGCATACCGGACTCCCGCTCGCATCCGGTCAGCTTGCTCAATGGAGGGGAAAAAAAGGAAAACTAGATGCGACTGTATGAGTTCCCTTCCCGAACGATGTCTTATTTATGAATGGGTCCTGAGTGAGGGAAGCTTCAGCCTGTGAGAGGTTGCAGCGCCAACTGCTCGGCCCTGCAGTTAAAGGGACAGTACGCTATTTCGGAGCGGGCAGCGGGACATCGACAGAGAGTGGGACAACAAATGACACACCTCAAGTCTCGGTGTGACGTGGTGGCACAACACGTGGGCGACAAAAAGTATTCCGATTCCAGCAACCAACGTCTGTTTAAAGGGACGAATTACCACTGGACCGTGGAAAAAGTTGGTCACACTTCCTGTCTGTGAAAGTGGATGTCGACATTTGGCGCATGCGCTGTGTGCAACGGGAACGCGCACGCCTTCAGTTTCCACAGCAACCCACTGAGTTTGTCCCGAAAAGGGACAATAAAAAATAACATATACAATCAAAAATCTGTCCAAAAATGGTGGATTTACATTTTTTACGCTCTTGTAGGGTGGTTTCTTTGAGAGTAGTTTACCTGCCTTGTATTTCTCCCACTTTTCGTCGCTATTCTTGTTCCAAACATAATTATTGTCTTCTAATTTATCCAACATAAAATTTCTCATTGTGTTCGGTGGAGGCCATATCCTCAAGACATTATTTTGTCTCGAAAAAATATTGCTTTCTACACTAAAAAGGCACATTTATCTTGAGTCACTCACCAGTTTTTTTGTATTTTTCTGCTTGTAAAAATGATTGAGCAAGCAAAATGCAATCTAGTAATGTGACAATTGTTTTCTGTCTGTATTCTTTTTCCTTTTGGGATGGATGGATAAGTTTATCTTCTAATCATGCTCCTATTTTTGAATATAGGCTACTGACCTTTTTTAGTAATGACCTGATTTACTGCCATGTCCCAAAGTAAGTGGAAGAATGACAGTATGGCACACTCCTGTGGCTAAACACAGGTAAACAACATTGAGGCATGAGTAAATTCCAAATATTGTGTTCACAAAAAAACCCACCCTTTCATCCTTTTGTGCCTACTTTAGTCAGACCACCCCTCTGAAGGCTATGTGCACTCTGAGCAGCATCGGCCTGATTGTAATTTCCCCATCATGTCCAGTCAGGTTGTTACTGCATTCCAACCACATCAAATCACAGTTCAACACATCAGATGATCATTTCAATTTCTGCATTTCCTGGTTCTATCAGGAAGGCACATTGCTTCACGAATGAGTCAACTTTAAGACATAACAAAACGGAGTAATCGTCATTTGTAATTGTAATAACTCAAATCTCTTTGTTGACAAATGTTTTTTTAATGATATACACAGCAAATTACAATCATCAGGTCTAAGGTTTCTAGAAAAACAGAAAATATGAAGAAAACATGTTGCCAGATTTAAATATTCAACTTTCAGTTTCTAAAAAAGTCATGATATGCAACCTTCAGACCCAATAAAGCCACTGGGAGCACATAGCCTGAGCATGTGAGGATACCTTTCACAATAAAAGAAGCACTGCAAATGTATCAGAGTCTAGAGGTAGACAAGAGATGTAATATTCAGGCGCGTCATGTAAAAACAGAGGGAGTAATTTATTAGTGTGATAAAAGCAGACAGAATAACTCGTGACTGTGGCAGTAATTGTTTCAGCAGTTAGTAAAATCACAATTATTTCCAATTCATCGTGCTGTGCCATTATCAGCCATTTCTATCTGCTTCAACATGAAGTTTCTCTCGTGGAAAACACACATAGATAAAATGCAAAACAACATATCAGACCAAAACTAACCAGGATGAATATCTAAAACATTGCTTTCTTACAATGTAGCTACGATTCCCATCAACAAAAGTAAACTCAGAAAATCCCTGTTACTGTCCGGAAGCTAATGCAAAAATTGTTTCGAATTAAACTAAGTAACAAATACAAAAACTGTCATTATTTACAAGAAAGACACACAAACGTTGATTGGAAAAAGAACCTTGTACGTTGCAGCAATAGTGCAGTTAGTAGAAAACAGGCACACAAGGATAAAATGCATTTTAGTGAACTTCAGCATCGACGAGAAGTTGGCTTTAATGTTTCCTGAGCTACAAAAACTTTCTAAAGTTAAAAAAAGAGAGTAAAGGTGATATTTTAAATGATGGGTCAGGAAATGAAATAACACAAAACGATTTGTTTCCTGTGTTATCTCATAGATTCAAGTGAAGTTCACTGCATTTATAAGCCAACCATGGTCTAGAAGAAAATAAGTGGATCACACATGGACCAGCAGTTCAATTAAGAGTCTAACTGTTGAAGTGGGTCACAGTCACCAACAGCTCACTTCACTTAGGATTGTCTGAAAGACGCCTCATTACACATCTGCACCCAATAACTTCTCTTATCAAAGCCGCTTTAAAAAAAAAATCTCATGATGTCAACAACGAGTGAAGCAACAGCTCGAGTCGCACTGTGTCCCGCTAACTACGTGATGTTCTTGGTCACAGCTGCTGCTCGCAGACTATACCACAAACGATGACTTCTGTTTGAAATCCGTCTGTGAAAGAAAGAAACGCAACAGGCATCACAACTGCAGCATGAACCCGTCCAATGAGTTGTTTATGCAACGAACGTGACTCGAACAGAGAAAACATGGAAAAACCAGTGATGAGAAGAGCTGAAAGTCAAAAAAATAGGAGAAAGGCTTACATCATCATCATCACCGCCACTGTGTGTCGACGGAGGCTGGTAGACGACATTGGGCCTCGGTTTGCTGCAACAAGAAAAGAAAAAGAAAACATGTTTGGAAAGTGTTGGAATTGCAAACACGTTTGTGTTCGAATCGTGAAGGAAAATGCGTAATAACAAATCCTCTCACCTCTCACTTTTCTCTGTAAAAGAACAAAGGAAAACAGAGTAAAGAAGTGCCTTTGACTTAAATCAATTTTGCACGATTCATGACATTAAACAAATCGCCGTCCGAGAAGTAAGGTAAATGCTGCTACTTCTAAGAACAGAGAAGGACTCACGAGGAAGATATCCCTTCTTGTGGGCATACCAAAGCCCAAAGATCAGGAGGCCCACCAGCAAAAGAGCCACGATCACCCCAGCAACAATTCCACCGACATTTTGGTCCCCTATGGGAGAAGAGACCCAACAGAAGCACATCATCAATAAATAGTGACTTCCATTTGGACTCTATTCAGGTATCGGACTGGTGAGAGAAGCTCACAACAAATATATACTTCCTGGATAGAAGTGAGAAGCACTTACTGATTTCCATTTTGACGGCCTTGCAGCTCTGAGGAGGTCCGGCCTTGTTGATGGCCTCACAGTAGTACTGACCCGAGTCCAGCTTTGACGCAGACGGGAAAACCTGACGCCAGGCAGAGTTTCGTTTGATTTTGTGGAGAAAAGCTAAAGCCACTCTTACGATATAAACGATGCAGTGTAATGAGTGGCTGACTGACCAGTTCACCCTTCTTGGGGTTCAGCTTGTAGGTGAGATTTCTGAAAGCTGCAATCTTGCTCGGGTCTTCGGGCAGAGGGGTGCCATTTTTGTACCATCTGTACGTGGGCCGCGGTGAGCCGTTGCCGTCGTGGCAGGTGAGGGTGACGGTCCTGCCAGTGGTCCCAGAGGAGGGGATTCGACACAGCGGCGGGGACGGAGGCACTACGACACACAACCGACAGCCCTCGTTTGGACCACTTCTGTCTGACAGCATCCACCTTACTCCACCAGCTCCCAGCGCTCACATCTGAATCTAATCCTTCACACAGGAGTGAGTGTCGGAAACAAAGCAACTCTACCTAAAGCTGTCAGGTTGACTTTGACTTCCCCAAAGGCGCTGCTTTGACTCGCGGACACCTCGCAGTCGTACTGTCCGTTATCCAGACGCGTCACTTTGGAGAACCTCAGATTGGTCTTGCTGTACAGCGTCACGCGGTCGACATACGACGCTGTGGAAGAGTCCCAACAATACACGACAACAGTCAAGCCACAGCATGAAAAGTTGGACACCTTGTTGTGTTTGGGGGAACAAAAATCACTGGGATTCCAAAAAAAAAAAAAAGAAAATCACAAAAAAGCAACAAAGAAGCGTTAGCAACTCACCTGTTGGCTTCCCATCAAATACCACGTACGTCTGAGAGCCTTTTTCATTCTTAAACTTCCACTCCACCCTGGCGTCCGAGCCAAAGTCTGCTGTATACGAGCACGTCAGGTCAGCTCCTGAAACAGCAGAACGCTCATTTAGTTGCATGTTTGAAATGACTCCAGCCCGAAGCTTTGACTCAGTTACAAGATTTAAAAGCGAGATTATCCCTAATGAGCTGGAGTACGTCTCCATTGACCGGTTCCAGCTCAACAAGTTGTGAGTCACCCCTACACAACTTTTTCACACCACAGGAGCATTTCTAATTTAGAGGCAGCGAAAAACAAGTTTAAACTGGTTACTTAAATTAAGCTTTTGTGTCTTTTTTTACAGCAATGTAATGCATGGAGTGAAAGAGAGAAGAGAACACACGTTAAATATGCAGTCGTAACTTTCAGTCTGCAATGAGTCGAAGCAAACTTTTAAAATTTGAATATAGAAATGAGTAAAAAATAAAAAAAAAAGCCCAATATAAATAATTCTTGACTGTTTGAAGACTTACCTTCGTTTTCCCTCACTTCCACATTATTGTTACTGGTCGTGACTGAGAAGCCGCCGACTCCTAAATCATAACACAAAGAAAACAAGGTTTGTGTAGTTATAGAAAATATGGGAAAACAAACATTGTTCCTCGATATCTAAAAAGTGCAAAAAAAAGTCCATGAAGTTGAGTAGAAATTGATATTGTGGCTGGCAAGGCATGTTCACAGAGTAGTTACGACAACAATGTGAGACGACAGAAAGATCCAAGGTGGGCTGGCTGCTGGGGTCTTTGGTGTGTGAAATTTGAATGACTTCCCTGTGCCTGCGCAGGATTTCTTTGTGGCACTCTGGTTCCCTATAACCCTTCTAAAACATGCATGTCAGCCCAATTGGTTGGTCTGAATAATGCACGTGGACATTGTGTGCGGATGATTGACTTTTTGTCGTCTCTGTGATGGGCAGGCATCGTGTTAAGGGAGAACCCCGCAGGCCACCCACTGTCAACCAAGATACGCTGGAGCTTCCGTTAGAGCAGGGGGGTCAAACTCCGGTCCTGGACGGCTGCAGCCCTGCATGTTTTCAATGTGTCCCAGCCTCAACACACCTGTTTGCAATAAGCTGCTCGTTAGCAGTCTCCTGCTGCAGAGCTGTATGATGACACCAGTGAGATTCAGGTGTGTTGGCGCGGGAACACATTGAAAACATGCAGGACTGCGGCCCTCCAGGACCGGAGTTCGACACCCGCGCGTTAGAGCATCTCCATCTCCAGAAGGTGGAGAAAAAAAAAAAGAGGTGGAGAAAAGCATGACGCCACAGGTCTCCACGGCTATACTGATGTTAATTCCCAATCTCCTGAGGCAACAATATGAGATCTCCTCATCTATCCTTGCGAAAAGCTTCTTTTGTCTGGTTAAGATCAAAGAGAGCTGGAGGTGATTCCAGCAGGTTGATCAACTCGGGATCAAAAGAGAGACGTCCACTCACGTCCTCACCTCCACAGACAGCTAAAAACTCACACGTCCTGTTGAGCATTAGTTTGGGGAAAAGCTTGAATAAGCAAAGACACCCAGACAGACATATGGAAAGGGATTCGAAATAACAACCCGATTGTGGCTGTTGGAAAACTTCTCAAAGCCCAAACACAAGTCCAATACTCTAGACGGCTGGAGGACACACCCCTTGTCAAACACACACACACACAAAAAAACAGCGTCTCATTCCTGTCTGCTGAGCCAGAAAGCTTCCGGTGAAACTCTGTTTTTTTTTTTCCAGGAAACAGCAGTGACAAGAGACACACACGCGCAACTAAACCAACAATGCAGACAGTCGTGGGTGTTTATGTTGCACCACCTTGCAATAAATTTCAGAACTTCAATCTCAAATCCTGGTTAGGTGATAAACGTCTCGCTGGCGAGTTTCACAAACAGCTGACATTACTGAGACTTGCGGGAAGAGTCAGTTAATGATTAATGTGCGTGAGGCCACTTGCTGTCCGCATCTCCAGCCTGCTAATAAATGACAGTGTTTCAACTTTAGAAATGCGTTATTGGTGTCGAGATTTTGTCCAATGATTGAGTTGTCGGAGACATTTTCTCTTGTAAACACCTTAATGACCGACTTCCTTTAAGCCTGTGGGCGTTTTCTCACACGCAGTCTCAGTCGAGATACAGCAGCACAGTCGCAGCTTTGGTTCCCGGGCGAGATAAGGCCCCAGTGTAAAATGAAACCACTCTGCAACTTGTTTGCATACTTTGTGAGTTTCAGCCTCAGCATGGTAAATAACATTCAAGGTAAAGTGGAGGGGGGTGCCGGGGGCCTACATGTCGCCCATTGAGTTACCATAAACTGACTTTCTCCCTGGTCTTGTCGAAGTGCTTTCAACAAACAGCTCAGAGTGATGTTTTAACTGGTGACGGCAGGAAGTCTCTCGACCGGGGGAAAAAGCTGATAGTAACTTTATCAAAACAGATGAAGTAATCTCAAGCATTCTCGCCAGTGGTGCGCTGAGCCTGAGCAACTTCAGTGCTACAGGTCGAACTCGACCATCTCATGACATTTTGTCCGTTTCCTCATTCAATCGAGGACAAAAGTGCAGAGAAGTTCCTCCACGGACAGAAAGGAAACTCGAACCCACAGATAGCACGGTGAGACGCTGATGGGAGTACGAGCGGTTTGCAAACTCAGACACAAAATGTGTTTAAAAGCAGGGTTACCAAAACCAACCTTACATTTGACAGCACCCTGACAGACAGCTATAGCTGATATCAAATATGCAACTGGGGCAGAGAGCTATAAACTGAAAGGAAGAAATGATCTGAAACTACATTGTAAAAATATAATCATAGTTAAAGGTGGAGCAACTCCAGTGTTTATGTTCTAATTGTTTTATTTATGTTTCATATGTAGTGGGTGTGAGTGTATACAATCAACCTGCAAATTTATTGACAAATTAACGAAAATAGAAAGCTTTACAAAAATAGACTTGAGATTTCACACCTGCTTAAATGTCACAATAAACATACTTGTAGGATTCAGTCAAAACTTTACAATCTACTTTAAATTCAAAATGGAAATCCTCTAAAAAATATATATATATATATATAGACTTTAGAAAGGATATCACTCAGAGCTGGACTGGGAAAAAAATTCAGCCCTGGGTTTTTTGGTCCAGACTGGCCCACCACACAGAAACTGTGCCAAATCGGTCTATGTGTCAGCCACTGCTGGCCGTTTACTGACCGGCCCACCGGGAAAACTCCCGGTACGCCCTATGCGACGTTGCAATGATGTCACTATGACGGCGAAATGCGAGGTCACTATCACCTCACAAAGCGATGTCCTCTTGACATCGCTGTGACGTGAAAATGACAAAATGACGTGGCAATGACATCACTATGATGTCACAATGTGATGTGGAAATGTGATGTCACTGTGTCCGGACTAGCCCACCACACAGAAACTGTGCCGAATCGGTCCTTTGTGTCAGCCACTGCCGACCAATTACTGACCGGCCCACTGGGAAAACTCTCGGTACTCCCTGTGCAAGGTTGTAATGACGTGACGGCGAAATGCGAGGTCACTATCTCGTCACAAAGCGATGTCATCTTGACACTGGGAAAACTCTCGGTACTCCCTGTGGCCAATCCGCCCCTGATCTCAATGTAGAGAAAGGTCACAATGATGAGTCAACAGCAGGAGGAAGAGCCAGACAGCACATGTATGTCACATCATTATCACCCGATCTGGCAAGTTATCATGTTTTAGAAGCCAAGGTGCAACATCAAGACTGTGGCTCAGTGAAGTAGCTTCAAGTTCATCATTTACCAAAAACTACTCTCATCCCTTTCACCAAAGTTATTTGTAAACAAAATAGTGGGGAGAGGAAACACATTTCAGTCATACTCTGGGAAATGTGTCCATACTATAGTCGTCAGTATTAAAAACTCTAACTGATAAAAGTACATTTCTAAGATTATAGGCCTGTTTGTTAGTTGTTAGTAGTTGCATTCAGTAGATTGTACTACTGCTGGAGCTTACTTTTTCAAAACACCGAGTTATAAACCTGCCACTGGTTCAAGGTTATCAAAACAACGGGTGTAAAGTCAGTCCTGCCAGTGCCGTTCGATCTATTTTGTGTGAATAATATCACGCTGAAACCAACTTCCCCGGCTTACAATAGCAGAAGGGCAGGACTGAGGAAGGCCGAGGAGCAGGCCCGAGGCTCCGCCACAACACTGAAACGCTCCCATTTCTTTCACCAGTCAGCGGCTAATGAATAATGCAGAATACAAACGTATACATTTTGTCATAATTAACCGAATTACGCTCTTTGGGTCTCGTGTTGCCCCCAAACATCGACACACGGGCCGTGCGTTCCTCACCTGTTGCCGCGCACAACAAAAACACCGAAACCAACCCGCTGGTCCTCATGTCGCCCTCTCTGCGGCTCGTCCGTGACGCGGCAGCGTCTGTCTCCAAAAATTATCCGAAGGGGGAAAAACAACAACTGGAAAAGCAGAATAACTCCAGGGGGTTGATAAGCAGCGGTGTCTGCTCGCGGTGTGTCGTCGTATCCCGGCCGCTGTGACGATGGCTCTCACCTGAGGAGTCCGCCCAGGTAACCCCGCAGTCCACACACACACACGAGCAGCGGCAGGTCTTCCGGTGTTATCGGATCCGCTCAGGTGCTGCAATGACGGCGGGCTGGAAAAACAGGTCGGACCAGAGCACGGAGAGCGAAAAGAGGAAGGCACGTTAACTTGGAAGGGAAACAGACCAAGTCTGGAGTTTATTCCCGCACTATAATCTGTGCGGATGTCAAGTGAAACCAACTTCTTTTTTTTTTTTAATCTAACAATGTTGACTAATCTCTACCCTCCTTCTCAACCTTGCTGAGATATACTTCTCAGAAAAGATTAACGTGGGTCTGTTGAAATTAACTGTCTCACCGCTGCTGTGTATCATACTTAAAGATAATTTTAAACATGTTTATTTAAAATCTGGGATCTTAATGTGACTTAAATAAAACATGAACCAGAATTATCAAAGGAACTCAGCAATGATTCCTCCAAATATTGTAGTGAATCTCTAAAACTATCTAACTCAAAATAACATGTTGAAACCTTCATAGCAAATAGAGAACGTTATATTCCGTAATCCGAACTGGCTGTTATAAGCGGTAAGTAATCAAAGAGTAAAATTGTAAATAGTAAAAAAGTTATGAGCTTTTTACTTAGTCTTTATTTTAAATTGCGTTTATGTCCATAAAGTGTTTACAAGCGTATATCAGACTGTGTAACTGGACTACTGTGGATTAAAAAAAAAACCCATGCTTTTCATTGGCGATGCTGAAATGTGTGTACTTTGACACTCCCAGGTAAACTCTGATCCCACCCAGTGCTGCCCTCTAAAGGAGGGTACCTGAACTTTCAGTTTATCGTGCACGAATACAACACACGTGTTAAGATGCAGTGTAATGAACAGAATTGTCGGTTTGGTTTAATTTCAGTTTATTGTCATCTTTACAGTACAGCAGTGCTCCTCAGTGCATTTATGTAATTGTGCTTTTTGCTACACACCATCTACTCAATTATACACAAGTAAAAATCCTCAGAGAAAACATTGCACCATATAAAGCATATTCAGTGTAAAGTTATAAATAGAATAATCACTAATAATGTGACTAAACCTAGAGCTTCTAAGGCATACTCAACAAGCCTCGGCCATACGTGGGTCATGTGTCTCAGGCACAAGTGAAAGGCGAAAGAAAAAACTGAGATTGTGGTTTTGGTTCTTCGGTGTAACAGTAGTCACGGATCCCTACGTGTCGTTCCCACATAACAGAGTAGAATAGGAGAGAAACTTTATTGCTTAGGCATGCATCGGGAGTCATTCAAGAAGAGCTTCATTGTTTCGATTAAAACCCTCGCCCACCCCCCCACACACGCAGCTCCAGAGCCTGGCCGCTTTGTTATTGACAAGCGCAACACAGTCTCCCATTAATGGCACAAGGTCGCCTCGCTCTGCCCTCGCTGTTTGGCAGCCAGGAGGAGACACAGGGGACAGATTTCATTCAGGCAAAATAGATTGCCGGCCTCAACGAGTGAAGGAACTCAGCAATAATTCACATTGCGGGGTGCAACGTTGCATAACTTTTGAGCTGGAAAGACTTTGGCGAAAAAGCAGTTTTTTTCCCCTTCCAGCCCCCTTTTCAGAATCCCTCCTAAATGCCTTCCACTGACAGCTCTTCTTATCTTGTTAACAAGACAGGAGGTGAGAGCTGGAGATCGTTCATCGCACCGAATACAGCTGCTAAAAATATTGACTGTAGATATTATATGTAAGAGAATATAGACTCTTTGATTATTTCAGGACAAAGACACGTTCATGCTTTTTTACTCAGTAGCCTGTGAGGTAAGTTTGTCAGCCGTGAATGTGGATCTAATAGATTCGTATCGTTCTCTTAATCAACTGTTTATAATGCGAGAGAGTACCGTAGAGTGCAGTATACGCAGCAGTATGTGTGCTTAGTACTGTATGCATAATGCAGAATATGCAGGCCAGTGGCATACCAGATATAAACCGTACGTACATTCAGTTCATTGTAGTCTTGCACCTTGTGCATACACACAACTTGTGGCGAGTCCAGCGTTAGTCACCAGATGATTATGATTGCAGTGATAACGTATGCAGGGGGTCCGCTTCCTGCTTCAGGGCCAGTGGATCCCCAGCAGCATGGGAAGTGTCACCAAGGTCAGCAGTAGGCCACTGCAGCTCTGTAACAGGACACTCAGCGCCGAGCACGGGAGGAGGAGCTCTGCGAGGAGAACAACAGGACAGGTTGGACAGGAGGAGGACGGCGTGCCAGAAAGGTGCCGGAAGGAGGCTGCTCACTTTTCTCCACCACCGAAGTTTTGGTGGCCGCGGAGCCCGACGAGGCCAACTTGATGTTGCAGGTGAAGTTGGACTTGCCGTTGGGCAGGTTTTTGAACAGCAGGCGGCAGTTGTTGCCCGGGAAGAGGCGGACCTTGGCGCGGTGCTTGAAGGGGGCGTGCTGCTCCTCGTCCGGGTCGGTGGTGTCGAAGAGCCTTTCACCTTGCGTGTACTTGCAGAAGACTTCTGGTGACTCAGCAGGGGTCGCATACTTGCAGTCCATCCTGAGATTGTCCTCGTTTAGGGAGCAGTAGGTCAGCTGTATCACCTTCTGAGCGGATGCGTAGCCTGCGTGTGGGGAAAAACAAAGGCACGTCCGGGCATTCAGCAAACACAGAAAGGTAACTGGATCCAAGCGAAGCCTTCTTTATGCGGGAAGCCAAATTCTACAAAAAAAAATGCCCTTGATTAACAGACTAGATCGTAATGATCTTACCGAAAAGTACCATTATTGTGAGGCAGAGCATTCTCTCCATGTTTCTGAAAGAAGAAGCACAAGTTCAGCAAATTATGCAGCCAATTACGATCCATCTGAAGCCGCCCGCCAACCCATTCTTCTTGTTTTACGTTATTGAGGTTTCGAAACAAATACAGCTGACTGTGCAGTACGGCGCAGGGTCCGATTTCAGGGACCACACTTCTGCAGCTCCCATGCAAACCCACAGGAAAGTGACCGGACCACCGTCCCGAGCGTCTGATCTCAGTGCAGCCTCACTGTTCACTGCACAGACATGAACTGCAAACTTCCCCGCTGATAAGGCAATACTGACGCATTTCTGCACCTCGCATCTTCACAAAAATACAGGCTGTGTTTCACTGATCTGGTAGCAAGACACAAAAGCAGCGCTGCGCTTTTTTGAAGAATTTTGCAGGATTACTCTCACCTCCATTCAAATATTTGCAGTCATGCAGCAATAAAGCAAATCTCCCATGCAGGGTGACGGAGTGAAAGAAATTCTGAGCAACACTGTTTTATCGCCCAGATTCAACACGCGCCAGGTTACAAATCATCCTCACCTTCTCTGCATTTTGAGTCTTCCTCAGCGCTCTGCAGTGTGATGCCGGGGGTTGATACAGTAGAGGTCGGCTTATAGAAGAAACAGGGGAGAGAGGGAGGGGGGACACAGGGAGAGAGAGGGAGAGAAAGTGGGAGAGAGCGGGAGAGAGAGAGAGAGACAGACAGAGAGAGAGAGAGAGAGAGAGAGAGAGAGAGAGCAAGAGAGAGAGAGAGAGAGAGAGAGAGAGAGAGAGAGAGAGAGAGAGAACAAATTAAGAGCATTTCCATCGCAAAAAAAAAGGGAACTTCAGCGTGAGTAAGACGAAACTGGACGTTTGGAACGGAAGAAAATGAACCCGTCATGGTATGAGGGGGTGGGAGAGAAGGCGTGCGGTCATTAAAACGCTAAACTGGACACTCAGAGAGAGGAAAAAAACCAAAAAGAACCTTGAATTCGGAAAACGTGCGTCTGGTAAAAAGGGAAAAACTGAGGAGACGCGTGGGGAGACGCCAGCCCCCTCGTTACCACGTTGCTGTGGAAGGCGATCGGGTTTTCCGTTTTTTTTACACCGCGGGAAGATAATTACCGCCCCCCCCCCTTTTTTTTTTTTGCTCTTTATGACGTGTCGCGCCTCCGCCGCGATGTTGCACGCCGGCAACATCATCCCCCCACCCCCCACCCGCCCCCGGCCGGCGGCGCCGACGGAGCCGGGGCTCAGCCGGGACGCAAGCCTCTTCGTCTCCCTGTCGTCGGAATCGTCGACGGTGGAATTAGGAGCGGAGCGCTCCTACCGGTCTGTCGACGCGCACGCAACCCCCCCCCCAAAAAAAACCTGCAGTGATACTGAGATTTGATTAAAGGAAAAAAAAACAAAAACACAAAAACAGATTTCGTCAGTCATCTGTTACTAATACGATCCAGGGTTCTCCTCGACAACACTCGCATTAAATCAGTTTGTAAACACAGGAAGGGGAATAATCTTCCCTGGCATAATTTAGGTTTTTTTTAAATCTATTTTGGTGAGATTACTTTTGAATTTTAAAGGAGTGCTGTGCTCCCCGACCTCTCCACGTGTGGGATTGATATTGGGGGGGGGGGGGGGACTGCCGAGTTCAGCCAGAACGCCCTCCCAGCGTCTTTGTTTGTGTGGATGCGAGGTTGGCGGAAACAATTCGGAAGCGTTCCGGGATTTCGCCTCAACAAGCAATCCCAGGCTACGCGAGTAGGCTTAATGACTCGTCGAAAGACGAAAGAAAGACACGCGCTCCGAGGTCGAGGGGAAGAAAAAGGGTGGAGAAGGTGAAGACGGCTGGGCTGGGCCGGCCATTCGGGCTTTTATTTTGAAACGCGTCGAATCGCAATCAAGCAAAGAAGCCCGGCGAGTGCGGCCGCGCGCGAAGCCGCGGGCGTCCAGTCTTTGCCTTCAAAGTGATTTGCCGAACGACGACCGAGGTAATCAGCCAGGTGTCGGAGTGCCGTGTGCGGAGTTGGAGTGAGTCATGCTATCGAAACCTCGGCGGTTTGTCACTTGAGATATTCCTGTAACAGATGGAAAAAGGTGTTAAAAAAAACCCCCACATCTTAATGTCAAAAAGAGAGAGAGGTTAAAGCAGACTCATCAGTGGGGTCAAAAGGAAGAAAAACAACAAGTCTCATTGATGTAAAAGTGGAAAACAAGAGCGTTGATGTTTAAGGTTTCAAAGCGATGATTGAGAGGTCCTCGAACGGAACCTTGCGGAACACCTCAAGGTAAATATTTAGCAGAGACGAATTGGAGGCGAGTCCGGATTTGAAGACCCATCCAAAGCGAGTCAAAGTCAAAATCGCAGCCAGCCTTCGCGATCAAAGAAATGAAAACCAGGAACAGGAATCTCTTCAGTCGCATGAACAAAGGTGCGAAAAAAAAAAAAAAAAACGCCCGTCGCATCCCGTGTTTGGCGACTGCCGCCGCCGCCGCCGTCGTCGTCGTCGTCTTTTGGGGGCCCCGGCCGCAGTCAGGCTTCAATGGAAACCCCCGGCAAAGTCATCTCGGAAGCCGATCGAGACCCTTCCCCCGCCCCCTCGCGGGGGGGGGGGTCTCTTTGCACCTGATTAACGCCACCGCCGGGAGGGTTTCCGGGAGCCACTGTTGCGCAAGAGTTCATTTTTAATCAGCACCGAGCCCGACGAGTGTGACCGAAAGCCACCCGGGAGGGAGAGAGAGAGAGAGAGAGAGAGAGAGGATGTTACGGCAAACACACAACAAAAAGCTGCAAGGCGAGGGGGGGGGGGGGGGCAACACGCCTGTCGCGTAT
>JASSRZ010000006.1:7436126-7449445 GCA_032164315.1 Malacoctenus gilli | reverse complement strand
AAACACTAGTCAGACTCGTCAGGGGAATCATGTTACAGCTATTCAGGTCTCGTGAGGCGGCGGGACTCTGGCCGTGTGGGTTTACATGAGCGACTGGGTGACTTTGAGGAGGATTCATCATTTTCACTCCTTTGTGACCTCCGACGTGGGCCTGGCTGCGGTAGGTGGGCATCAGGCAACCTCCCCGCCTTGCTTCGGATGCCGCCGCATCCCTGGAGGGCATCATGTTCCTGCTGCCGTCCGCGTCGATGGTCAGCAGCTCTTTGAGGAGGCCTGGAGGGCCCGCAAACTGATTCTCGTAAGGCCCAAAGCCCGGCTTGGACTCGGGAAGCGTCTGCATGTGACCAGGGGACAGCGAGTTCATTCTCACCTGGCCGTACAAGCACTTATGGTAGTCCTGCGGGCGGGGGGGCAGGCCGGGGGGGGCGTAGGGGCCGCTCTGGAGCATGACGGCACTGGGGGAATGCGAGGAGTCCGAGCCCAGCTGGGGGGGTTTAGGAGACAGCAGGTTGAGGTTGTCCAGCAGATTCTCCATGACATTCTCGGAGCCGCCGGGGCCCATGGACCCGCCCACCTCCGACAGGCTGGGCAAGGTGGAGGTCATCTTGGTCGCCGCCGCTCCGGGATACATGATATGGCCGTCGGGCTCCCCCAGGTCGTCCTGCTCGGAGGGGAAAGGGGAACGGCGGCCGCTCAGAGTGCTGGCGTCCGAGCTGGTGCGCGTCCTGAACGAGCTCCAGGCCTCGAAGTCCTCGTTGCTGTGGGAGTTGGGGCTTCCCAGCCAGTTGGAGTACTGGGAGCCAGGGCTGCCCGCTCCGCCCTCAGCCGCCTCCTGTACAGCCACCTAAAGACAGAAGCCACGGCCATGAAGCTACACGTGTATCATCAGCGCGTACGCAAATAATCTGAGTTCAGCAGAACTGCAGATCGGCGCAGTTGTTTGACAGAGGCGCGTGTCGTTCCCGGAAGGGTCCGACGTACCTTTTTCTTGGTGGCCCTCCCTCTGCTCTTGACGAACTTATTGTTGTTGTCCATGGAGGCCGCCCTGCGCCGAGGCGACTTCCCGTTCTTCCCGCCCTCCGGGTTCAGCATCCACCACGAGCTCTTCCCCGTGCCCTCGTTCTGGATGCGCACGAAGCGGCTGTGCAGGGAGAGGTTGTGTCTGATGGAGTTCTGCGGGAGCAAAGACAGAGAGCGTTTGTCGGGTGCGTTCGTGTCGCCGACTCACCACGGCCCTGTGAAGGCGACAAAGTGGGCCAAGAGGCGCGACTCCAGAGAGTATTTATAGTGCACGTTGGACAACAGTTTCTTCTTGGTTCAGTGGAAGTATTGAAGCACATCAAGAGCGTTTTGCTTCCAAAGACGGACAAGACAGACTTCAAACCAATGATGCTCCCTTACAATCTTCTGAACGGAACAAATACAGACAACCTGCAAATATTGATTCAACTTTCACACACACGAGAGAGAAAAAGATTAAATAAATAAAAAACCAAAAACATATCCATACATATCCATCAAAGTTCTACATCCCCAAAAAATACTGTCACATAAATACAATAAAAAGGAAAATAAAAATACAAAAACTCGATTACGTCCCAGAATATATGGTGATAGAAAACAAACATGCGACTGCTGACAGTAAACTGTATTTTTCTGGAATTTTTGAATCTTTTAAAGATTTTAAATAAATTGTACTTGTTGTTTGGGAAAGGCAGCGTACTATAGGAGAAGTCCCATATCGAATTTAATTCCAGTGGCCATTCGACTCCCTCCTCGCCACTGGCTTTAAATTATGTTTCCTGTGATTCCAACCAACTTTTATCTGCGCAGTGTGAACCCACCCTTCCAGCCGCGGCAGAAAAATTGGTATATTTAGGCCAGAAAAACAGATCAGCACCAATACTGCTACACATGCACATAAAGCCTTGACTTTATCTGCACCAAACAATCACGCCAGTGAAGGAGCTAATTCGAACTACACTGCTTTTAACCAGCATCTTCCCCCTTTTTTTGGATGCGGCCAAGTTTGTCCTTGTCTCAGCATGCATCCACCTAAAGGCCCATTCAGTCCATCGTCTCTAATGCCATGTTGGTGAGCCGAAAAAGGACGCGGCGGCGCCTCCTGCGGTCATACTCTCAGGAGGAAAAACAACATTGGTCAGGGGACAGAAGAGAGACTCGCATTGAGGAAACAGACGCGCAGAGCCGCCTGCTCTCTCTCACACAGGACATGGGGCGAAACGTGAAGCTCGCCGCGCTGGAGGACGGCGGGCACAAGCGGGGGGGCCAGAGCGGGGACGGGCGCTAGGGACTTTCCCCATTACGCCCCGTGTGAACGATGGAGCAGCTCCCTGCAGTCAGCGAAGCCAGATGTCCCCCAACCACAGGATTCAGCCGGCACAGACAAAGCATGAAAATAAAGACGCTCACATGCGAAAACAATAGCTCGATTGTCTGACAGCGTCTCTGAAATATTGGTCTTTAGGCTTTTTTTCCCTCCCCATTCTCTTTTGCAGGAATATGACACTTCGCGACTGATTTCAGGCAGGATTACTTTTTCTTGATCATTTCGGGAAAAAAGCAAAAAAACATACATTCATTCTGTTGCACGAAACTTACTGTTCATAATAAAAGAAAAAAAAAGTGGTCGGAGTATTTGTGCATGTCAGCGCCAAACAATAACAAAAATGCTGAAGCACCAGTTTGTCCTGAAACTGTACAGGGGCTTCAGTCTGAGGACAAATGGGACTGTTTTACAGAGAAGAGAGTGAGGGGAGGTCACAGGGTTCAAAGAAAAGATGGGGGGGGGGGCAGGCCGGGTGAGATGTTTTTGCCGGCGCGGTTGAGGTCAATGAGTTCACTGCGAGCTTGAACGGGAGCCGCGGCGGCCTGCGCTGACTGAGACATGCAAACAGGTTGGATGGAAAAGGAGCACGGGTGGAGAAGACAAGCATCAGATGTGACACGCTGGGCTGGACCTGCTTTTGTGACTCACCATGACAGCCCCCTCTCGTTCCCCCTCCACCCCACCACCACCCCACCGCCAGAACCAGACTCCTCCCCTCCTCTTAAACCAACTTTAAAAACGAGGCTTCCTGTGTCAGAGGACATCCTGCGCAGGCTGCCTGAAGACACTTGAGGGAGAGTTGCAGCGCAGTCACAAAATACAGACGTACGTTCGAATGCCCCCCCCGCTTTTGTATTTTTTAAATGAGCTCAACCTGTAACTGAAAGACAGGAAATGAGTCATTAGAGGAGAGCAGGAGATCTTCGCAGCGCGCTGCACCGACTGTCTGCAGACCAGCTTTCGCTCCTCTCGCGACATACCAAGTCTTGCTTACACAAGGCCGAGACACTGCTGATATGCAAATATCTCCGGCGTCTGATTAGTGCCCACAATGGATCATGCGCTGCATGACTGGGCCCTGGAAAGGGGCATTCTCTCCTCGCTCCGGGATAATCCCTGTCTGAGACAGACCTCACCTCAGCCCAAAGAGGACAAAAGACGTCCCCTGCCTCACTAATTCTGGAGGTGCCCCACTCGCACATTATTTCCCTGAAAGCCTGACCCAAGGTGGCCTGCGTGTTTCATTGTTGCCCAACTTCTTTTAAAGATGCATTGTCGCAGCGCTCCATCTTTTTTTTCTTCAATGACTTTAAAGCAGTGAACTATGGGCACCTGTGGCTGCGCCAAGGCTCATCTGAATGTGAGGTATTCAAAATAAAGTAGAAAAAACCCTATTTGCTCTCCATTGACCTTTTCTCTTCGAGCGGGGACGTTCCCAGCCGCAGATTATGAAAGCATGCAAGAAACATAAATGTTGGCGAGGGGGAGGATCTTTTCAGCAATTAGAGCAGTGGCCATGTATAAGCCTCGGCGTGGGCTTAGCATGTCAATCGTGACTTGTACCACCACAATGCGCCTCTGCCTCGCCCATCTGCTGCTCTTGACTTGAGGACAAAATGCCTCGCAGCGACGCGGCCGCTTTAAAGTGGCGCGGCAAACGTCACACGCAGGTCTGGGGGTCAGCTGGTGCAGGAATGCCTGACACGAGGGACTGACTTCTGACAAAAAGCTATTTTCAGTCCGTTCCCAGCAAAGGCGGCTGACTCGGGAGTGACTGCGGCGCCACTCGGAGCTGCACACTCCATCCAAACGATGGAGCAGCATCCACGGCCGGGCAACTCCTCAAACGCACCCAATCGTCTGTGATCAAGACCGTCAAAACAAACCGATGCGGCATGAAGCGACTCCTCCTTCTGGACTTCAAAACAATCCCATTTACACAGCTGCTGCTTCTTGTGTAGTGGAGCATGAGGCTTGCAGTAACGGTCGCAGGGTAAGTCAACAAACAGGGCCCAGTCGCAGGAACAGGTGCAGCCACAGTGAAAGTGGCCTCACTTGCAATTGGTCCAAACACTTTGCACGGAGCGTCAGGCGCAACCACAGACAGGACAGACGGGGCTCCCAGGAGGCCGAGCGCCAGCAGCCAGCTGCCTCTCAAAACGGCGACGAACGCTGATATCAATGAACGCGCTCGATAATTTGCTCGAGCTTAAATTTGCATCAGCGACATGAGGGGACCGCAGGTATCAACACGTACAGAGGTTGGACTGTCGAGGCTTTGGATGATCAGATTTCCTCGTGTAACTGTTGATAATTCTAGGATGCTGTCAGCAGTGGGTTTTGTTTGGTCTGTTCCTGCTTGTTAGAGAGCCAGTGAAGCGAAGGAATCATCAGGTGCCTCTGAACGTGCAGACAGAACACGAATGGAACTGCACACGCTTTCCTACTGAAGGCACAACTGGTACGAGACGATATTTTAATGGGGCAGGAGAAAAAAAACATGTGAAATAAAGTTTTGTTTTCAAAGTTTTTCGACACGGTTCAAGAGATAAATGACCATTAAGTTGATAAACAAACAAGAAAGAGCACGAGACTGCAGGGACGGACCCCAGGACAGATGACAGGACGCGGCGGGACCCGGTCACAGGCAGACTTCGCAATGCACCAATCACTTTTTGTGAATTCATCCATTCACCTATCTTTTATGTTTGCTTCAGCATAATGGGGGGGGGGGAGTGACAGTCAGGAGTCACTGAGTAACTGATTCTGGGAGTATTTGCAGACTCAGGCTGGAAAACCTCGAACAGGATATCAAACCTGAACCCCTCCTGCTGTGCGGTGGCCGAGCGAACCGCTGAACCACTGTGCCACCACCCAGAAGTCTCTCACAGGAAATGGATGATTGCAATACAGTGCAATTGTTCCTTTGTACATAAAAACACAAACAATGCAATCATTTCACACACCTAAACATCAAAGTAAGCACGTCAATCGACAGCATTCGTTTCTGCTCGCAGACGTGCGTTAGAGCATCACACATCTTTGCCTCCGCTTAGTTTACGATTTAATTACAGAGTTGCATGACTGAATCAGAACAGCACGCGAATACCATAACGAAGCTCTCAGACAGGAGGCGTAAATGAGAGAGAAAAGGCAGCGCAGCACTTGCAGAGATTACAGTAAAAGGACAAGCCACTTCCTGACAGTGTCTTCCTGTGCAACCCCTCCCCTCCCCTCCCCCTCCCCCTCCCCGCCCCCACTCTGGCCCGGGACGCGCGAGCAGGTTTGAAAAACAGAAGCGCGGCTCCCGGGTCTTCTGTTTCAGGGCGGCAGGAGGAAGACGAGCAGCGCGGCAGCCCGCCCGCGTGGCCAGCGCATCGCCTCTCCGTGGCTGCGTTCTCCACGCGGGCCCGCTTCATTAGCACTGAGCATCAAACTGAGTGACCTACTTCTGCAATGGCTTCAAAGTGGTACCAATGAAAAGGAAAGGAGAGCTTTGTGTTGCGGGGTGGGGTGGGGTGGGGGGGTGGGGGTTCTGGCTTCGACTGGAGAGGGAGGGAGCACGCTGGAGGAGTAACGTCCCCGCGTCAGACGATCAAATCAGACTTTCATATTCAGAAAACAAAGCTGAAGCGATCGGAAACTGGATGGCTAATCTTTCTAAGCTCCATCATGAGTGATGCACATTCTTTGCAGACTCGAAGCTCAGAAAGACCAACTTGTTGTTTTACTGGATTGGACACTAATCTCATTAACTTTTGATCCCGTTTCTCCTCCCTCAAATCACAACTCTGCGTTTTGTTTAATGATCATTGCGCATTAAAGGTGTGAGGCCGCGTTCTTTTCGTGGACATAACCTCAAAGGGGATTATTATCCTCACGCAGGCTGGGGGGGGGGGGGCAATGAAAAGACCTAAATGCCACGGATTCTTCGGGCTCACACGTGCAGACGGCCGACTGTACACAGGCCGCGGCGGCGGCGGCGGCGTCCCGGCCAGCCAGTCAGCTGATGGCTCCCCCTCCTGCCCCCCGGGCCACCGGTGGCTCCTCTCTGAAAGCCCCTGCCCCGAGCCTCCCTTTCTTCATGGGGTTACTTGAAGCTCTTTAGTGGGCCTCTTAAGTTCAGGGCAGGCCTCTCCTTTTAACCTTGTGATCCCAAGAAAAATAGCTGGCAGTTATTCGGAGGGTTTTTTTTCCTCCTCCACGCCCCCCCCCCCCTCCACTGCGCCTTTTAGTAGCTGTCGCCTTTTTTCAGGCCCGTGTCCTCAAACCGGGTTCATGCACCAACAATGAGACCAACCTCTGCGCTGCGCTGTAATTGAAACACACCTACAGGTAACATCCACACCGAAAATGAAACGCTCTGCTCGTGCGGGTTGTCGACTCCTCCACATTTGTGCTTTTTTGCTGTTGCGGGACTGAAGTGTTTCAAAGATGAACTAAAAGAGTTCATGCTGTTTCATGGTGATGATGTTAATGAAATTAACAGAAGAGAGAAGACTAGCAGGGATGGGTTTTGATTGGAAGAGGCCTCAAGGATCAAATGCAAGATTTTTACCACTAAGATCCACCAGAAACACAAGTTTTGGATCGAACTTATTGAGAACATAAACATGAGTGAACTTAAACTACACATTTAACTCATATCCTTAAGCATCACATAACTTCCAGGGCATCTGTGTGTCTCTTTATTCAAACTGTGACCTTCGTACAGGTTCAGGTCCGACCCTGCTACACACATTTACTAAATGAGCGATGTTCAACTTTCAGCTCCAAAAAAATGTTGTGTATTTAACGCCCCCCGCCCCCATACGATACTGTAACACTCCAGCATATCAAAGTGTTGGTGCTGCTCTGCGGGCCTCATTTTACTGACAGACAGTTGATTTGACGGGTGGCGCTCGGGCGGAGTCGTCTTGAGCTTTTCCACTGGTGCAGCTCGTCTCGTTCTGAATAAACGCTTCAGTGTTGGTGTGCAGACATCAGGGCGAGCCGCATCACAACACGCATATTGTGCACTGCAGATGCACTCCTGCAGGCGGCCAACTGAAGTGAACAAAAGATGACCAGTAAAAATCAGCAGATATGTGCCGCCTGAAACCTTTCATTGCCAGTTAAACTCAGAGGCACCACTTCCTGTTCCAGCATTTGATGTCACAGTTCAGTGAGAAAAACAGCCAAACTACCAGTCAGACGCTACAGTACGTTGCAAGCTGCACGCTGGCACCAATACCCCAGAGAGGGGTATCTGTCCCCCAGTCGACGGGAGGTGGAGGGGGGGGGGGGCTCTCTGGTGGCAGAGACGCTGCCATCACGGAGCAGCGACACGTTTTTCTTCAAAAGGCAAAACAAAAAATAATCGCCGCGACACGAGAGAGACAGGAAGCTGCCGAGGCTGCAGCATCGCCCCCATCCTCTGCTCCACCCATCTCCATTTGGAGCCGCGCAATCGCCGAGGTTCAAGCTCAACGCCCTCCACCCACCATGAGGTCCCCGGCTTATCTCCATCTGTCACTACTCTTCAGGACACTCCTGCCTGGTGGACTCTGAAGTCAATACAAAGGCCAGGACGTGACGCAGAGTGCGCGAGAGAAAGAGAGAGAGAGACTCATCATTTTAATTCATGGCTGAAACGGGACGAAAAAGAGACTTTGCAAGGAATTAAGTGCTCCTCATGAGCCATATATGGTCCTGCCCCTTTTTTTTCCAGCCCTGACCCGCGTGTTTTGCAGGGCGGGGATGTTAACACATGGCACTGTTTTCCATCCACTCGGCAGGAAATGCATCATAGTTCATTGTGGGGGGACCGCCGTGTTTTTTTAACAGGAAAGTGTAAAAATAACTATTAGCCAGCGGTTCCAAGGCCTGGCGGGCATGCCAGCACTGAGGAATGCAGGAGGCCGAGGCAGGGATGTGTTGATTTAATATAAAAGATAAACACGCTGCAGCTTTTGTTCTTGATGGAAAACCATGAGGAGTTTTGTCACTTCGTTATGCGACAGGCGATGAAGGAGCGGCTGCAGGTGGGGAAAACACTTAACCGCTCCGATGGAAAATACAGTCATTATGAATTTACCTAAAGGGTCAAAGAGGCACACTGAAGCGGAACTGTGTGCAAACTATTAGAAGCTCATAGGACGAATCTCCTGAATGTTCTGTGCAGATGCGGAACGAACCATCAACTCAAAAAACTGGTAGAGCAAACGAGATTAAACCTGAAAAAGGAAATCCGACAGATTCCGATAAATTCTGTTTGCGTTGAGTTTTCCCCCCTGAAGGACTGAATTTTCCCCCCTGCCACGTAAGGACTGTGGGGTCCCTAAGTGCCCCCCCCCCTGTGCAAACACCTTTGGCTAAAGGCCTGAGAGAAGGGCACGGGAGGAAGTGATGGGATAGAGCGCAGCGATCCCTTTCTCCGAGCTGCAGCATCCGCTGAGGAAACTCTAGAAGACAGGGACACAAAGATATGAGCGCACGGCTCAGGAATGGAGGATGTTTGACGTCGTTCCCAGCATCCCCCTTCTCGCAGCCCCCTTCCCCTCCGACACACTCCGCAACACTGATTGAGCTGTTTGCGTCGCCTCCTGTTATTGTCGAGTGGGGGGGGGGTGCGGGTGGTGGCGGTGGGGGCTCTGAACCGTTTACTCCACGCTACTTCCCCTTTCCCAAAAACCCAGCCGCATTCCCACCGGCCGGTGCACCTACATTTGAGAGAGCGCAAAAAAAAAACGGAGGAGGAGGAGGAGGAGGAGGAGGAGAAGGTGGTTCAGCCGGGCCAGAAGTCACAGCGTAAGCCGGGATCAGGCTGTTCACGTGGGGGTGTTAAACAATGGAAACTATATTTGATTGAGGTTTCCCAAAGGCATTTCCTGACAACTTTGAAAATCACGTCTCCTGAGAACATAGGGGGGGGGGGGGGTTAACAGGAGGGGCCACGGAGCTGCAAAGTGTGTTTGGCTCGGATAATCTTCAAGTGTTTTATTTCGCCTCCTCGGGTGCTCCGACCTTTTTTTTCCTTCCTCTGGTTTTCATTTTTTTTGGGGGATCCACCACCGCCGAGTAACTTCCTGACTGGGCAGGACAATATTAAAACCTGGATTAATGTGTTTTCGCAGGCCTGAACGTTGACATTTTTCCTACTCGTCTTTTGTGGTAAAACAAAAAAGGGAAAAATTCAAAGTCAGCAAGCACTTTTCTTAAATTTCAAACTGGGGTTTTCCAGCTGGTCCGCAAATACAGCGAGGCAACCGTGAGTCAGGGCGCTTTGCGGTTTTACAGGCCAGACCGCTCCCACACACGAGCACCTCCAAACTCGAAGTGATATCCCCTTTGATGTGCATCGATGTTCCTCTCCCCGGTAAGATCCGAACCCTCAGGAAGACGCGCCTCGCTCCCAACCATCCGCCTGCTGCAGGCTCTCGGCGGGTTTTTGTCGGCGGGTTCTACTTCGGGACTTCAAAAGGTGGACGCATTCCCGGGAACCTGGCGGCGTGTTTACGCTCACACCAGCTGGTTGATCCTCTGCTGTTTTAGAGCTGTGAGCTTCCTCAGTGACACAGCAGAGAGGCGTGTGTCACCGCTGACAGAGGAAACCGCCCCAACGCTTCAAAGGTTTCCCACATGTCAAAGTTCAGCCGGCCACTCGAAAACTGACCACTTCTAGACATCGAGCTGATGGCAGAAAATAGAAAGAAATTAGACCAGAATAAAAATGGAGCGATGCTCTGGGAGGTGGCAGGAGGCTCCGTGCACCATAGTGCTGAATGAATCTCTGTGCTGGGGAGCAGTGGGGGGCATAAAGAGTGGACAGTGCTGCTCGCTGTCCTGCCGCTTCTTCAAACCGAAGCAAGTGTTCAAATTTGGATCAAAGAACTGATTCATGCTTGTGAGGAGCAGACGGGCCGGAGTCAGGACAGAGCTTGTGCTTCTCTTTGGACAAGGCTCTTTGGCGGCATTGGAACTGATCACAATGCATCAATGTCCCACCAGGCTTTATGATGCTGGGGGACAACAGTTTCTTTCACATCAATAACTGGATATTGGAAAAATAAACAAAAAAAACCCCACACAATCCTCACAATATAGCCAACTAAATTATTCCAGGACTGCAGTTGAGACTTTTTTTCCTACTGAACAAAGAAAAGTTTGTCAAAGTCAGGTTGTATAATCTGCATTGCACTTTAAGAAGTGCAGAGGGGATTTGCATGAGGAGAAGTTTGTGTGCATTTCAGCAGAGTATGCAAAAAAGTCAAATCAGTGGCTCCACACAAGGCTTTCAAATGTTTCTCCATGCGACTCTTTTCCGCATCAAGGGCTCACGTGGATTCAGTTTGTGCTGCGTACTGCACAAACGCAAAACGCAACCACCTACTCATGTTATTCCTACCCCCCCCCCAACCAAAACAAAACAAAACAAGGCCTAAGTTGTACCAAACAGCCAGATATTCACATGTGCGCACATCCATGCCCTCTACACCCCCCCCCCCCCGCAAACGCGCTCTCACCTTCCAGCCCGCGGAGCTGTTGCTGTCTCCTTTATCCTTGAAGTAAGGCACACTCTTCACCATCCAGTCGTAAATCTGAGACAGCGTCAGCCTCTTTTCAGGGGAGCTGTCTATCGCCTTGGTAATCAGGTCAGCGTACGACATGTTCCCCCAGGCGTTACGGCGGGACGAGCTGCTCTTCCTCTGACCGGAGCCACCCAAAGGTGAGACGCCGGCGAGCGGCACCTGTTGCTGCTGCTGCGGCGGCGGCGGCGGCAGCTGCGGACCAGGGAGCTGCTGCTGCTGCTGCTGGAGGTGATGCTGCTGCGGCGGCTGGTGATGGTGATGATGGTGGTGAGGGTGATGAGGCAGGTGCATGCAATTTATTTCCCGACATGGCAAAACGGTGCCAGGCGGCGTCTGCTCCGCGTACTCTGCGTAGTCCTCCTCCAACAAGCCGAGGTTGCTGATGAACTCGCTTCCTCCGGGCTCCGGCTGCACGGAGGGCGCCGGGGACGATGTGTTGGAGCTGGCCGGGTCGGCGAGCTCCGGCCGGGGCAGCGGCCAGGTGCAGGACCGCGGGCGGGAGAGAGGCTCGAAGTCCGGATCTATTTCGACCGGCTGCGCCTGTGGTGGCGGTACCTCGGCCATGTCAGGGTCAAACACCGGCGCTCAGTCACATAGACACTCACATGCAAGAAGCAGCAAGAAAAAAAAAACTATAAAATGTTTTTTAAAAAAAAAAAAGAAAAAAGAAAAAAGAAGGAAAAGAAAAGAGAAAGAAAAAAGAAGGATATGGCGTCCACACAAAAGATCCAAGTGGGACACTGGAGCAGACTGTAGAGGTTGGTCAGTGTTGGCTTCAAGGTCTTGGTGAAGTTCACACCATCCTGCATCGGCTCGTTTCAACTCTCACTCTGCCGCTCTGCAACAAGTACTACAGAGGCTGGGATGCCTTCACGGACCTCTGACAGGCTCCGACTTCTCAGCTTCAACAAGACGGCCCACTGGGGCGCTCGTTAATTGAAGTGGGGCTTGTTTCAAATCACACTGACTCGTAACCATTTTTGGAGTGTACAAACAGCAGCCTTTTTCATCCCCCCCCCAACCTCTTAAAATAATACGTGAGTACAGTAATAAATTCTGAAAACATTTTACAATACAAGGGGAATCATGGAATTTCCCAATTTGACAAGGCCAGAAGGATTATGAAATGTTAAGATTTGGCACGGCAGGGAACGATGGAACTGCAAAAATTACAATTTCGAGAATTTATAAAGCTTGGGTGAGTTTGGAAATTTCAGATTTGATCAAAAAACACGGGTAATCCCACATTATCAGTTTGACAAAACACACAGAGATTACTTTGCTTAACGTCATCAGCAACGTGAACAATAAGTAGCTGTTGTCTATATACCGTTGCGGCAGTGAAACCCGAACAAATAAGGAGTGAATAAATGTGTAAGAACAGAAAAGGAAGAAAAAGGGAATGAAATTGAAGAGAACGCATTAACAACAAACAAGGGGAGTGGGCGGTAACCTGCCTGGTGCTTTTTATCATGCTCAGTTTCCTGACTACTTTTCTTGCGGATTTTTAGGACCCCAAACGCATCATCGTCTCAGTGCTTTATGTGGACGCCCCCTGTCGCTCCGCGAGAAGCTGCAACTGATCAGGTCAGCTGTTTCTCAGCTAATTTCGTTCCTGCGGGACTCGTTGTAAATGTGATCACGTGGAGGGTTTTTTTCAGGCATGTTTTGATTTATTTTTGTAATTTGTGAGAAAAAAAGCTGAATTTTTGGGACACTTCAAGTTCCTCCATTAACCTGATTTTTTGGGGGAAAAAACTCACAAGTGATCCCAAATGTATCCACCATGTTTAATATAACCGTATCGATCAGAAAAGTGGTTTTGCTCTGAGTTGATGTCAGAAAGTTCCAAATGTGCACCAGCAGCTGTTTGTGCTTTCTGGTGACTTGCAATCCCCACAAAAAGCAGTCGTCTTTCCACACCAGCCTCACTTATTTGTCCTGCAAACGGAGCGGCACAAATCTAAGAAAGGACGTGTTGCCAGCGTCTTATCATGCCAATCGACTGTGTTTAAGGAAAAGTGAACAACATGTGGAAATGAGGCACTTTCAGATGTCAACCTGTCACTTTCCACTTTCTCGAACAATGCATGGAGGAGGGTGTTTTTAGACCAGCGGGACTTGTTTCACTTTAAAGGCACTTCCCTCACGGAGGGCAGCAGGTTCACGGTCTAATTATGTTTTTACTGTAACCCTGATCCGATGTCCTCAGTGCCGCACACGGGTCCCACTTTTTCACAGCCTGCCTGTGAAAACACCATCAATCACGGGCGCAGGTGTTTGTGTGACTTCTGACACTTTGATACAAAAAATATTTTCACGCTGTGAAGCTTCATATTCGTCCAAATTTACAGTCAACATGTTTTTCTTTTTTAATCGGAGCTCCTTCAGATGCCAAA
>JASSRZ010000006.1:7394520-7409860 GCA_032164315.1 Malacoctenus gilli | reverse complement strand
ACACACACACACACACACACACACACACACACACACACACACACACACACACACACACACACACACGCACACGCACGAATGCACACGCTCAGGGAAACTCAGCGGGAGCTCCCACAAGACCAGTGGACGTGGTTTCATTACAGATTGCCCACCAAACGCTGTGTTTTGAGCTTTTTGACTTGTTTCCATTTCTGGCTATACGGCGAAGGGGAGGGGAAGGGAGGGGAGCGGGGGGGTCTTGTCACCTGGGTGAGGGTATTTCTGTTGTATGTGGAAGAACCACAGTTCAAGTCCCAGCTGTGGGAGGAAGGGGCCTCCAGCATAAAAAAAGCCAGATCCCCTGAGAGAGGCCAACAGACAAACACACACAGATGCTTCATATCTGTGTGGTTTGAGAATTAAACAGTAATCTCGCAGCAGAAAGCTGAGCCACATGATCCATATTCATTTTCTGTCCAAAATCATGACGAAATTCTTTAAAAGTCAACAAACGATTCCGACATATCTGGCGATTGCAAGATTTTATTAAATGCTTTAAACTATCTTTTGTACTTTCTTATTATTTACATAACGCTAGTTTGAATTCCTCTGCTGATAATAAAGAATAAGATAAAAGAATAAAATGAAAAAAATAGGTAATTACACAACATTTTACTGTCGACAGAGTGGCTTTTCTTTGGTCCAGGTTTGGTTTTTTTTTCTTTCAGATATATTCCAACTGCATATAATTTCTAAACAAAATCCTTCAGATTACTTTGAAGTTACTGAGCAAAAGTCTTACCTATGACTAAGATCACAACAGGCCATGTCACTGAAAATATACAGTATATACATTTTAAATACAGCTGTTAAACCTCTTCCTTCTACCTATTCTATTCAAGTTTATGATATACGTATGTATCACAGATCATTTTCTCAATATACAAGAGATGAGTTTCAGTACAAGAATAATCGATTTGTGTTTATAAAAATGGACGGAAAATGCAGATTGAGAGTTAGTGTTGTGAAATCAGCACGTACCAAATCTAAATTTATTCAGGTATTTTATTCGGTCAGTTGTGTCTGCAACTCAGAGCAGGACACAGCCTCCCCCTTTCGCCTCCACGAAGTTGGGGTCGAGGTCGTTGGGGAGCTTCCCGTTCTCCCCCCACAGGTTGAGCTCTCCAAACACGCCCGTCTCGATCATCTCCTCCTGCCAGGGGATCGGGACGTTGCCGGACGAAAAGTCATTGTAGAACTCCGTGTCCTTGTTGTCCAGGACCACTCCCTTGATGGTGCTGAAGGCGCCCACGTCGTCAATGTCTTTGGCGTAGACCATTTTGGGATCAGGGACGAACGGCGGTGGCATCATGCCTTCAGGAGAAACACGCAGCAAGCAGGGGGGGGGGTTCAAAAGAAAGGAAAAAAATTCAGCCGGATGAAATATCGATTTGAGTTTAGTTGGTGTATGTGGGCGGTATCACTGTTTAAAGGACGAGTTATGTGTGCTATTGATAGTGTCTGTGGGTGCTTCAGTGAATCACCTGCTTCCAGGCGGCCCCAGTTGATCTCTTTGAAGAAGGGATGGTTCTTGAGCTCCGTGCAGTCGTTATTTTTGAAGCCCAGTCGTTTCAGGGGGTCCTTGTCCATCAGGCCTTCACAAATGTCTTTGCAGTCTTTGCTGAAGACCGGTGTGTAATTGACCGGGTCGTTTATGATCCTGCGAGCCACCTCGGTGTTCTCAACCTGAAAGAGGACGCCGGTGAGATGTGGCAAACCGCTAAGGCCCGTCGGACGAAAAGCAAACAGGTGAAGCCAAGTTATGTGTACAATACCTGCTCTCCTCGCACTCTGAAGGGCCCTTTGGCAGCGATCATTTCATACAGGGTGACTCCCAGAGTGAAATAGTCCACCGTGTAGTCATACTCCTTCTTCTGAATCAGCTCTGGAGCCATAAAACCTTAATCCATGACAAAGAAAAAGGGGCATTTACTAAAGTATGATGAACAAGTCTCAAAAGGATGTCCGAAAGCACAGCGATATAGAAGAAAGATAAGAGAAGAAAACTCTCGTCTTCTTACCGGGAGTCCCAGCATATCCTGTCGTTTTGTCTTTTCCTGGTGGGAGTTCAACCGCCAGACCCAAATCTGACAGGCGGACATGTCCTGAGGGCAAAACGTTGGGAATACACCATGTGTTTGGAAAATGTTGATCAAAAAGCCTGACTTCTTCTTTCGAACCAAAGTGCTGGTGATTGGTCCCGCTCACCTGCGTCGTCGAGCAGCACGTTCTCTGGCTTCAGGTCTCTGTAGATGATCCTGTGCTGGTGAAGGTGCTCCAGCCCGCACACGATCTGCGCCGTGTAGAAGCAGGCTCGCTTCTCGTTGAACCCGGGGTTTTTCTCATCCACATTATACATGTGGAACCTGCAAAACAGGAGGACGTTCATGGCTCAACTGAGAGGGAGCAGAGCAATACGCTTTGAGCATGATGCACACATCGATGGTTGAATTTGGCGTTTTCTAAAGGGCACACCTGAGGTCGCCTCCGTTCATGATGGTCATCACCAGACAGAGGTCCGTCTTTGTCTGGAAGGCGTAGGCCAGCGTCACAATGAAGCGACTGTGGACTTTGGCGAGGATTCGCTTCTCCACGATTGCTCCCTGAAAAACCAGCCAAACATCGATGAGCGATTCTTCCAACCACAAAAGGACTTTTCAACATATACTGTAGCTTTCACACATCTCCACTCTTGACCAGATGAGGGATTTAACGAGCTATGGGCCGAGACAGCTGTGAGCGCGTGCTGATGATCTTCAGCCCTCTGACCGGCTATTGTCTTTACTGCTCCCAGTCGAAGTAAAGTTCATTATCCACCGATGCTTTTAGAAGCAACGGGCTTTAGCCGAGTGCGTTGTTACTGTGTGGGAGTCTGAGCTTCTTTGTGAGGTCTTTATCGGGGTCTCAAGCAGCTTTGCATTGAGCTGTTATTAGAGCTAAACTCCCACACATGCTGGGAAAGACTTTTTCAGTCTCTCTCTTCGAGTTCCCACCGACCATTATTCCAGAGGTGCCTCATCGCTGCTTTACCTCGTAGCCTTTGCGCTTCTTCAGCCTCTTCTTCTCCAGCTTCTTGTTGGCGTACATTTTACCCGTGGCTTTGGCCTGGCACGCGAACACTTCCCCAAAGCCGCCTTTGCCCAGGACCCTGAAGTCCATGAACCACTCCTCGTCGACGGGCTGGTTCTCCAGCCACTTGAACTGGACGTAACGCAAGAAATACATGCTGTTCTTGAAGCCATCGAGCGCCTGCTTCTCCAAGTGTTTGAGCAGCTGCTGTTCGCTCTCTTTGAACAGGTCGCCACGGACGTTCTTGAAGTCTTCCTTGACTCGAGTGACGGCTTTCTCCTCCAGGAATTTGCAGAAATCTTTGGAGGCCGACTCGAAGTATTTATTGACCATTTTTTGGGCCTTTTGGACTCTGTCCTTCTCTTGGCATATGTTGTAGTCTTCAATGTCCTTCCACAGCTGGCCGGCCGTTTTGTGGTTCCCGTCGCTTTCCAGGAACTGCTGGAACAACCGCTTGCCGATAGGCTGTTTGACACACATGCTGTCGAAGACGGCGTCCACAGTCGTCTTCATGTGATCACAGTCTCTGATGTGTGGGAGCTTCAGCCGAGCGCGCATCTTCTTGTCGCGCATGGCAGCCGCTGCGGACCCATCCACGCTGCCGCGGGCCGACACGTAGGCAGAGTTGGCCACCACGGTCTCCAAGCCCCCGATGTCCATGGCGTCACCTCGAGCTGGCACAAGTGAAACCAGAATCACATTAAAATGCTTGAAAAATTTGCGAGATTTCTTTCTGTCATAACAATAATTTGTTGAAACCTGATGGACTTTTTCTATTTGAACGTCAAGGGGCTCGATGGGCCTTGGATGGAACTTGGTGTTACTGCATTGCCGCAGTGATTCAACTTGATTGTATTTTTTGTCAGTTACCTCCGAAGAATCAATAACAACCCTCAAATATACAATCTCAGAGGTCTTTGACTTGCATGCCATCAATATCTATTCTAATCGAAAAAGCGATTTGATCAAGGAAAACAAAAAAAACGGTGTGTGGATTTTTTTTTTAAAACATCCACAAAAGTTGGATGTTTGACTGGACTAAACTCAGAGAGATTAGTCGAGCGTCATTTGTTGGCTCATGTACGACCTCTCTGTTCACTGCTGGGGCTTCATAATGCTCTCTCTCTCTCTCTCTCTCTCTCTTTCTCTCTCTCTCTCTCTCTCTCTCCTTGATGTCCTCAGTCTCTCTTTCTCTCTGTCGCTGTGACGCTTTACCCTCGCCTGACTTCTCTCGCGTTCACTTTGCTTCCGTCACATTCCCTTCCTGGTTTCTCTCTCCTGTCCAGGGTTCCCGGTTTCACTCTGACTAACATCTCTCGGGCCTTTTGTCCAGAGGTGAGGAAAAGGAAGTGATCCCATCAAGAGGAGGTTCACTTGAGAAACTGTTTATTTCCATGATGGGCCAACAGAAAGATTTCTCCTAAAGGCCTCAGCAGAAACACACAGAGAGCTAAAGAAAACAAAGCCCAGAGTGACCGCCGAAGGCTTAAAGGATCACCAAAGCTTGTTAACAAACCAGGTTATGAGTTTACCGCTCGCAAATCATGGAGAACAGTTAAACATTCGCTGCTGGCCCGTTCAGCTGCAAACTGGTTTGGAAAACCACCACAACAAAGCTCTTTAAAAAACATCACTACATATCTGACGGTTTGAATTGTTCCTCAGTGATCAAGTCCTGATAGATGTGAACACCAGAATACCTCCACATACAATGGAATTCAAGTGTTTCAGCAGGTTCTAAATGGTCAGAAGTATTTGCACTGAATGTTTTGCAGGTGCAGATATTTCAGCCATGCATTTGTTTTGATTTTTTTGGGAGCTGGACTGAAAAAGTCCTTTAATTCACTTCTTGTTTGTTTGAATGCATTTCTGTCTGTTTTTTCACCTTGCTGATGGTTATATTTGGCCTTCATTACCTTTAACACGGCCCCTTAGCTTCACTGTCTTTACTTCCAGCTCAACACAGCTGCATTATTTGGATTTTGCACACAAGCGCCTCCAACATTCACAAGTGTCCCATTGCAGAAAGTAACGCTGTGCCTTTATGCAGGCCAAACACTCTGCAGCAAGAAGAGGCAATAACGCTGGTACGTGCTGCACCCTGCTGTTCAAACCATAAACATGAATTTAAAAAGAGATTTTTCTTTTCATCTGAGGCGCTGCAGATGAGGCTTGCGTGCGCTTGCATGTATCACACACTCACGCAAAGGAGAAGGATTTGGGGAGGTGCAGCTCCCGAGAACAGGGCATTAGCTCGCAGTGACCACATGCTCAGCCTCGTCCGTCTCATTAGTTCTGACCATGTGAGGTGCAAACTGCACGGGAGGAACCAAATCATTGTCCTCCCATTACATCCAATAACGATGGCTGCATGGTTTGACTATGTGGTCAAGGGACAAAAATTGAGGACCGATAAAAGTTCGAATTATTCGTGGTTTTTTTTTGTTTTTTTTAAAGCTGTATCTACATGATGAAGTCGTGCATACTGAAGCCTAAACACAGATCTCAGATCAAGTCTGATATATCCGAAAGGCAACTCCACTTGAGAATTGCTGGGTGTATATTTCATGTGTGTAAGCTTCTCTGTGCTGACCTGGTACATGTGGTCCAGAAAGTGATACTGCTGGCTGCGTGTTCCCTGACTTTACATAATCCAATTAACATTGACTGTTGATACCGGAGCTTAGCATGGAGATGATCGACCTCCTTGTTAATTAACCTACATCTTTGGACTTACTCTTAAATGTGTTTAAACAAATGAGCCAGTAAAGCTTCTGCAGAGCCACCGTTCACAAAGTACACATGGTTTTTTTTGTTTGTTTGTTTGTTGTTGTTGTTGTTGTTTTTTGTTTTTTTTTTTTACCAATAAGGAGAACCAAGTTCGAAAAAAGTCAAATTTTCCGACAGACTTTTGCCAAGACTTTGTTGTATTTTTTTATTCCAAGACTTTCAGCCACTAGAAAAGAGTAGAATGCATTTTTGTACTGCGTCAAATCATTTATGAGTGACTGATTTATCATCCCCTATAAAAAATGGTATTGCTGCTCTAAAATTAAAGACTGTTGCACTTCAGGTTATTAAAATAACGGTGATAACAAAAAGAGATAAAGTGGTACTTACCAGACTTTCTGTCTGTTGCAGGATGTCAAATCAGTAGCTGAAGGCAATCAAAGATTTCCAACAGGACGGCACCCACCCACTGACTCTCCCCCTTAGTTCCCAAAGCCTCTTCCATCAACCAAGAACAACAGAAAGTCAACTCTGTCCGTTTGAGGGTCCTGAGCAGACTCGCGTCTCCGCTCCTGGATCAGCTGACGTGGTGCGTCCGACAGGTTGGGGCTTCAGGTCGAGGTTTCTCTCCACACCTGAAATCCTACTTGCTCGTTCATTAGCTGGGGAGGATTACACCCTGACAAGGCTGGACGGGGCAACTTGGTAAAAGCTCTTAGTGTAACTCAGCGGCAGCAGCGATTACTAATGAGCAACCCAGTACCAACTCAATAAGCGCCAAAAGCTCGATGATGAAATCACATGGGTGCTAAAGTGGAGCAGAAAACAAAACAGAACAAAGGAAAAAGTAATTCTTCTTCTTGAATTGTGGTCATTTTTCTTTTCTAAATCAACTTGAATGTTGTCACTCTATGTCAGATTGCTGCATGTTGCTAAACGCAACAATGCAACTGTAATAGACACATCACATTTGTTGACCTTTGACCAACAGGGATCAAAAACAGCTACAACCAGGTTTCTTTCAGCTTTAAGTCCAGAAAAATACAAGCAGCTATTTTTAGATTCTTTTTCCTTTTTTAAATGCAAGTTTTTCTTGAAATTATTGTGTGTTTTCTGCTACTGATGGGTAAAGATTTGGCTTGAAATGAAATCCATTCTTTTGGAAAAGAATGTGACCATTTTTACAGGGTACTGCTGCAGAAGAGACTGCACAAAATAAAAAATAAATCTTATTTAAGGAGTTTTTAAGCCCTGTTCAAGCCCATTTCCTGTTTCTGCATCACACTGGAGCGGTTCTAAAGACCCTGAGCACCAATCCAATTTAGAGGGGGAGAGAGGTGAAACAGATTTTACTTTCCAGTCTAATCCAGCTCAGTGGCAAAGAACAGGCCCACCTACCCAGACAAGATGATCGGTGAAAAAAAAAAAGCAGTACCTGCATGACAATTGGTAGTTTACCTCTGACGTCAAAGGAGCTGCAGGGATTGTGTGAATGCATTTCTTTTCCTCTGCAAAGACATCAAACATTTTCCAGGCTTGTGGTTGTTGCTGCATCATGTTATCGCCACAATTCCAACATGGTTTTATAGTGGTGGTGATCACTTCCTGTTTGATAATGTATTGTTGAGCAAAAGAACCTAATCCCATCAAATTCACGCACACACTGGAGTTTTTTCAGATGTCTGTGATCCCATGGCAGCTGAGCTGTGGAGGCTCTTCAGCTGATTAAACTGAGATGTGGTTAAAAACAGCAGTCAGAGTCACTGTAATCTCTAATTGAGATTGTTGGCCTGCCCTGCTAACCTGGTGTTTGCCTGAACTCACTCTCCCCACTGACAAGAACTGAAATGTGTGTCGATTTAAGGTCAATTTGAAAAGTGCCAATAAAAGTTTTGCACGAATTTTGAAGAATTTCCACCTAAAAAAAGATATTTTGTGTGAATTAGTTGCTAGTGGGAGCAGCCTAAATGCATAACCCAGATTTTTTTTCTTTATCTTTTTTGTTGATGTTTTTTCTTCAAGGTCTGTGAAGATTTTACAGCTATCTCTTTCAAAACAAACATTTCAATCAGAGCAAGAGGCTTACCTGACACGGACACACATCTGATCCCTTTAATCAATCTGTAATCAATGTGTAATTAAGTATGACTAACTAAATAGTTTAAGCTCATTGTTTAAAACGTCGCTTGAAAAGACCGATGTTCATCGCATCATCTGTAGACCCTCAGAATAGCTGAAAAAATTGGCTCTTTACTTGTGATTTGAATACTGATTTTATTAAATTAATTATCATGCAGGCGGTCAATTGTTATTTATTTATTTATTAAAACTTTTTTGTATCATTATTGATCTGTTTATAGCGGCATTACTTCGATGCTGATGACATAATGAAGAAAAATTCTCATTGGCTGAAGAGGAATTACGTCAAACGTACGTTTGTACGTACTTACGTACGTACGCTGAGGTACCAGATTCCCAAAGTGAGACGTTCAGTGAACTGATAAAGCGTGGGTTGAAAACTCTTTGTGGGTGTTTTAAGAAAATACTTCTCCGTTATTCTGATGCTCACTATGCTGTGGGATACTGTGCGTTTATTGTTTTTTGTTTCAACACTGTTACTCTTTTTTTTAGGACTCCACCACAGTACAAAAGATGTTTCAGAATTAGTTTCTTTCCTCGTGTGGAATCGATAGATAAGCCCGGGAACTATGACAATGAAGTAGAATAAAAAACACACATACACAAAAGAATCTCAACTTTAAGCCAGCCCTTGAATTCACAGCATTCACACTTCGAAAAACACCACATAGGCCTTGTTGTGTGTCGGGAATTACGAGTTTATTGGGAGCCCGTGAAACGCTCTCATGTCTGCGCGCCGCTGTAACCGAGTGTGGCGTGTGATCCTGTACAGTAGCTTCTGTTGGGGGGGGCAGGAAGGTGCCGAGCTGATATCCGCAGCTATGAAGGACAGGACGGACCGGCAGCAGCGGGCCTGAGCCGCACTTCAGTCCTCCGAGATGGACTTCGTGCTGAGCGGAGTGGCGGCGTGCGGAGCGTGTCTTTTCACCAACCCGCTGGAGGTCGTCAAAACGCGGATGCAGCTGCAGGGCGAGCTGAAGAGCCGCGGCTCCTACCAGGTTTACTACCGCAACGTCTTCCACGCCTTCTACACCATCGGCAAAGTGGACGGACTGGCGGGCCTGCAGAAAGGACTCGTCCCCGGCTTGTTTTATCAGTTTTTTATGAATGGGGTCCGCCTCGGCTCGTACGCCATCATCGACTCCTCCGGTTACATCCACACCAATGGAAGGGTCAGCGCGGTCAAAACCACGATAGCGGGGGCTGTGGCTGGGGTGGTGGGGGCCGTGATGGGCAGTCCCATATACCTGGTCAGTCTTTCTTTCTCAGCCGTCGCTGCGCTTGCTTTGTGTTTTGAAGGGGGTCACGTGAGCCGTCACTCAGCGTTACTGACCGCTTGTCTCCTCTGACAGGTCAAGACTCACCTGCAGAGTCAGGCCACCTCCTCTATTGCTGTTGGGCACCAGCATAAACACCAGGTAGCACCATGACCCTGTACATGGTGGGGGGGCGACATGTGAGTGGCAGGCATCAGCAGTTCCCTCATGAGTGCCTCTTCCTCTTCCTCTTCTTCCTGTCAGGGGATGATCCATGCTCTGGGGGCCATCTACAGGGAGCACGGCATTCTGGGGCTGTGGAGGGGCTCCAGCGCCGCCGTGCCCAGGGTCAGCGTGGGCTCAGCTGCCCAGCTCTCCACCTTCTCCTCCTCCAAGGAGCTCGTCATTGATCTGCAGGTCAGGAGGAGGCTCGCTGGGGGGTGCCATCTTAGCCGGCAAAGTCATCTAAATTCAGTGCAATGAAGGAGGAGGTGGGGAGGGGGGCTGTTCCTCCACATCCACTCTGTGTGCATGTTTTCCACATGACTGCACTGTTCAAGAATACACACGCCTGTTGACAGGGTCCGACTGACCTCGGAACTGCTGTGGTGCCAGGAACTGACTCAGCAACAATTGCGAAGCACTGAGAACATAGGTTAATTAGTTCTCACTATTCATTGATGATTAACTCAAAATATATGTCAGAGAAGGAGTTAATTAGCAGTGGCAAATTAAAAGTGGCTAACAAAACCAGGACAAGACAAAACTCAGTAAAGTTACCAAACAATAAATCATGGTCAAAACCACTCCAGCTTAGTAAATACTCTGTTATTCAGAGGATATGATGCTCATCTAGCTTTTCATTGACAGTGAGAAAACAGTCAGCAGGATCGGTGAAAATGACAACAATCGTTAACCACAGACAGAGAAACCGGCCTGTGCAGAGATCATTTGTAGTCAGTAGCTGTTGAGGCTTTTCTAAAGCAGCCATTATGGCCCGGACAAAGCACTCGGCATTGCTCCCTTCTGTAATGGAAACCCGACACCTTTCATTGGCCCCCTGGCTGAAACTATGGCGCTTATACAACTAATGCATCAGGCTGCACTGAGTGCAAGTTGTTGCCAAAGCTTGAGTTTAACACCCCCCCCCCCCCCCCAAAAAAATAGGTCTTTTGTGCCAAAAATTGAAAGTGTAACGACCGTAAACGGTCTTTATCATGAAACAGTTTGTGGCTGTTCTCTCCCTCAAATTTGGTGCACGAATAGCCTCACTACTTTCCTGAGGCTGTGTTTCAAACTGATGGAATTTTTCTTTGAAACCTCTTGAATTTCTGGTCGTAACTGACGGATATTTACGAGTTCAACTCCAGCATTTCAGGCTCTGTTCGCCTCTGACTTCTGAGGCGTCTCCCCTGTTTTCCCAGTGAGTGCACGTCGGCACTCCAGCGTTGCACGAAGTCGTTGGTGTTGCAGTCTGTTTTTGGCCACACCCTGATTCCCAGGCAGTGTTGCCTTGAACGTAACGTGCTGTTCTTTTATGGACTAGTGTGTTGATTTAGAATCAACCAGCTGACAATATTTATCAATGAAGAATTAGGACACCCTGAAGGAGATGAGACAGTTTTAGGAGCTTTCATCTCATCTGTTTGTAGAGACACGTCCGTGAAACGTCCTTACGCACACACGTTTTAACAGGATTGTGATGTTGGTCCTCCGAAGGTGTTCCCTAAGGACAGCTGGCTGGTGGCGCTGACGGCCGGCATGATCAGCAGCGTGGTGGTGGTGCTGGCGATGACGCCGTTCGATGTGGTGAGCACGCGGCTCTACAACCAGCCGGTGGATCAGCTGGGGAAGGTGAGAAGGACCTGGCTATTTACTGTTTAGACCTGTTGTTTACTCTCTGGCTGCTTGTTTCTACTTCAACTGGAAGGAAGATTTAACTTGTTTAGAGTTGTTATTCTGATCTCACATCAATCCTGCAAAATCTCGTGAATTGTTTCACTCACAAAAACATTCAGATTTTTCCCAAAAAGTCCTGATTATGTAAAAGAGCAGCTCCAAAATGTCTGTGTTATCTTGTAAGAACTACAGAGAGGAGTTCCTAAGCACACAGATAATCTAGCTGGGAGAGTGAGAGGAGTGTCTGCTGGGTTGGACAAAGGAGTGAAGACGAGTGTGTTGCCTTGTAGGGGCAGCTGTACAAAGGATTCACCGACTGCTTTTCCAAGACCCTGAAGAAGGAGGGCCTGACGGGACTCTACAAGGGCCTGGGGGCTTCTTATTTCCGACTCGGCCCGCACACCATCCTGTCTCTGTTCTTCTGGGACGAACTGCGCAAGTTCTACCGGCAGCTCAGATAACGGCGGGGGACGAGGCCGTCCGCCAGGAAATCTGGCAACTCATTAAGTTTCCGGGAGCGCAGGTCAAACGAGTCCTCGTCTAATGAGTTTGCGGTTCGCAGGTGGGACAGAAGCAGCAGATCCTCGGCTGCTGTGAAAGGAAAGCAGGGTGAAAGGGGACATTTTACACTCCGGTATGAAAACACACGGCCGTCAGAACGTGTCTCGAAAGAAGCTCGAAATATCTCAACCGCATTTAGAGGTTTTGTAATTTTATCCAGCGAGTGGGATTAAAGTTATTCTGCTGGTACACAGTGTGCTGTCTGCCCTCTGGGCCGGAGACATAAAATGTCGTTTATAGTTTTAAACCTGTTTTTTTCACGTCATTCCAAAACATTTAAAATGACCTGCACTGCCGGAGAAAGCAGCACATGTGGCGCCAAACGCAAACGAAAGAAAACAAACCTGCATCTTTCCTGGAAACGTGTCAGATGCATTCATGATTAACGGGACCACAAACGTGCGTCTCACTGCAGCCTTCAGTGGGCAGAGAGGGATGCAGAGCTCTGATTGGCCCGGGCCAAGAAGGTTCCTATAGAATATCATGACTTGTTCACAGTTTTTCCATGTATTCATTGAGATACGAGTGTTTGAAAAGATAGAAAAAAAGATGAATTTTGTGCCAAATGTGGGGGGAAAAAATGAAGGTGAATCTATCGCATGAGCTTTATGGAATAAGAGCAATAAAAGTCTCAGTTTAGGTCAATAAAAAAGTGCACTGAGGCAGCTTTTGGTCAGGGACCTCCTCTCTGAGATCAGCAAGTTCACAAGCAGCTGAAGACAGGAATGCTTGTGACGTTTTTCCTCGGGTGTTTGGAGCGGAGGGAAAGTTGTGTGTGCAGGAAATGCTGGCGGGCGAGAGCGGAGGTGTTTCAGGCAGACGACTGAATCGGGGAGTGACGAGTGTATTTAAGTCCAGGTGGTTAACTCTGCAAATGTGTTTTACAAACGTAAACTAGTATTTTAATAGTCCTCTTTATGAATTTACTTCTTAAGTTGTTGATAGAACAACAAAAACTGAAAGAGTTGTGCTGACTTTAAAGTTCTGGCACTCCTGTTTGCGGTTTGTGTCCATCCGTTTTCTCTTGCTCACTCAGCTGTTTGGAGACATACTGTGTGACCTTTAATCGGGGTCACACCCAGATGTTCAAACTGGTTCCTTCGTCAGCAGCAGCAGAAGCTTTTCATGCTCTAGAAAACCTGCTGCCTTCACTGCAAAAAAATAGAAAACATCAGGGCGCCACTGTGCTGCTCACTGGTGCACCTTCAGCTCCTGCACAGCCCGGAAAATCCAAACTTTCCCTCTCACCTGTGAACCACATTCAGCGCTTCTCCTCCAGAAAATGCAGGATTAATCGAGAGTTAATTTTTCACGGTTGGGTCTGACAGCACACTGTTTATTGTTAAACTGTTACTGTAGCTCTAAGGTTTTAATTTAGTCCACTCAGCTACCACAACACTCCTCAGATGAAGTTACTTGAGTTTTATTTGATAACATGAAGTTTTGTTCTCCCTGTAAAGAGAGTCGACCAACTGAAGCATTACCGTTTTTTTCCTTTTTTTTTTTTTTTAAGATCATTGTAACTTTATTCATCTTTACTGTAAACACTGTAGTGGGTTACTGAAGGAGTTTTGTGGTCTCAGTTAACATAGACTTGATTCTGTGTTCCGCATCAGTCGATACTGTAAGTTTCAAACACTGATGGAGCGGTTCTGAAGCGGTCCACGCTGCAGTCGCCCTCCTGAAGCACATTGTAGCTGACTGTGAATTCACAACAAGAGCAAAACAGACGCGCTGTCTGTTCAGTAAACTTTGTGCCAAACTTCAACCACCTCAACCATTCATTGGTCTTAGACATCACCTGCTCAGAGGAGTTCAAACATTAGTTTTGCACATTTCAGAAAAAAGTCACAAGGAAATGAATCTCAAGCAGACTTTAGAAATTGCTCTGTGCTTTTATTTTGAAGGCTCCTGCTTTTTTTTGTAGATGAATGTGTGCGCTTGTCCTCTAATGTTTGGCTTCGCCTTCATGTTTTTGGCAAATGAAAAGCTCCAGAGGGGGTCCACCACCTTTCTCTTGAGGGGATTTGGGGGCGGGGCTTGTGGGGGAAAAAATGCTGATGCTTGTGCTGATAATGGGAACATGTTGATATTGAAGGAAGCCTCTCGGCTGTGGGCAGCCGAGCACACAGACTGTGATGTTGAATACAAAGCAAGGATGGTGATGATGATGATGAGGAGGAGGAGGAGGAGGAGGAGAATCATGTCGTCATCACGTATTCGTGCTAACAGTCTATTTTGCTGAACTGAAAGTTCATTTTGGAAGTCGCTCGCCTCATTTGCGTCTGTTTCACCAGGACGTGTCTGACAACATCAACGTCTCAGGGCAGTTCTGTGTGTTGAGCAACGATACAGAATGTTACAGGCAGATTGTTACATTTCATGAATGTGTTACTTCATGCACTTCCTGTCGTGGACTTTCAGTGTTTGTGTGCCGTGGGAAAATAAATGAGACGACTTTTTATGGACTCCTCGTTGCAGCGTTTCTCCTCAGTTTCATTTCTTTCTTTTTTATCATATTCAGCCTCCAAATCTTAAAAAAAGGATTTTCGTAAACCACTTTACAGGATTACGATAATCTCTTCAGATTTACAAGAAGCATCAAAACTTCCCTAAAAAAATAACTTTACAAAATATTAACCTTGTGACGCATTATGTAAAGACAGATTTTTTTGGAACGCCTCATAAATTCTGTGACTGTTTCAAGCCTGCGTGAGAACCTACAGTGGCCATGAAGACCTAACTATGAAAAAAATAATGGCCGTTCCAATTACGTGCCACGTTTTTTTCCGCTCGCTTTGCTCACAGTTGTGTGTCTAAAGTTAGCCGAGTCATCGTGACCCCCTCAGGCATGTGCTCCTCACAATGACGGCGCTCCTGCTGTAAAAGTGAGCTGAGAGAAAGCGAGCGGCAACACGACACCCGGACGGAAAACGCGCGCATGAAGTCCTGAGGTGAAGGTGACTCAGTGCACGCGCACACAGATCCACAGTGATGGTTCGTCCAGTTCAATTAATGGTCGGGAAAGATGTAAAGGTTCTGCTTTCCTTAAACATACGAAGTTTGGTGTTCTGTTGGATGGAGACAAGAAACTGTGAATACACCAGGTGACTTGTGTAAATATGTGACGTGTGACTGAATGACTCTTGGAAAGTGGAAACATTCATAGCTCAGCAGGTGGGCAGCCTCCAAACATCAACAGTGGTTAGTTTCTATGGTGTTTAGACACTCTCACTGCTGAAATGGCTGTGAATAAACAGTGCCAGCAGTCTGCAGCTCCCGGGTGTAAATGTTTAGAGAAAAACAGGGTGTTGGTGCGAAAGGTGCAGTTCTGTTTCACAAACTTCCGTAAATCACGTTTGGACCACAAATATACAAATGTAAATCTAAACACCAGAAAGAAACTCAGAAAGGCTCCAGTTCTCTTGAAAACAGAGAGAAATCACCATCAGGATGACAAGTTTCCAGTTTTGCAGCAGAAACATTAAATCCAACCAGACATGAAAACTTAAACGAAAAAACAATCGTCCAATCATAAAAGACACGAACAAAATGAAAGCAGGTATTAATGCTTTTAACTCCTCAGGAACGACACTTCAGTCCAGTTTTGAGTTTTGAATAATTTCCTGGAAGCTAATGTTCACTTT